>JAECWX010000134.1:0-109215 GCA_018151165.1 Drosophila arawakana | reverse complement strand
AAATAGTTCTGAGATATTACACGAACAACAACATATATATTTGCATAATATGAAAAGCAAAAGTACTCTTATCAAAGGGAGATCAAGGCAACTTCTGTCGCCTTCGGAGGTTGGGGGAAAACTGTCTGGCTACTTCTTGAACCAAAACAAAGATTAATAGCGATAAAAAAATTTAGCACGAGTCAAAAAATATATGTATACTGTCAAGATGGAAAAACTAAAAATGTTTTTTATTTAAAAGCACTTAATTAAAAAACTTTTTAGAAAATTTGTTGTCTGCATTATTTTTAACAAAATGTTTTTCCAACCAAAAAAGATTTTTCAATAGCAGGTAAATCTATAATACAAGAACGCCGCGAAGCGCCGGGCCCGCTTTCATATCTATATATATAAAAAGCAAACTCACTTCCTGTGTGTACTCAAAATTCAGTATGATAATTAGTGTCTTTTGCTTTCATTTTTTTTTTAATAGATCAGCTTTTTTTTTATCTACTTGGTTTGTATGAAAAAAAAAATATGGAAAAACTTTTTGGAAATGTAAGAAAAAGCAAAATAAAAAACAATTCGGAAAAATTACACAAACAACAACATACATGTTTGCATAATGTGAATGGCAAAAATGCTCTTCTCAAAGAGGAGATCAGGCAACTCTTTTTGTTTCTGGCAGTGGGGGAAAACTGTCTGGCTACTCTTTCAACCGCCACAAAAATTTAAGAGTGTTTCAAGCAATAACACAAATTAACATGAAAATTCTGTTCCGTTCTGCTGGCAATACAAATTGCTTATGATTTATTGCGCCCTACTGAGTACAAAGGGCTTTTTCACGATAATTATCGATGTATGGTGTGTATCGATGTATAATAATTGCATAACATTTGCATAATATAATTTCTACTGTTACAATTCGAATTCAGCTGTTACAATGCGAATTCATATTATTTCAGTGTTGACATAAGTCAAAGTAAGTATAACTCAAAAATAACTCAAAATAAGTAAATGGCGCCAAAATACATATTTGCATTATGTGAATTGCAAAAGTACTCTTCTCAAAGCGAAGATCAGGCAACTCCTTTTGCCTTTGGAGGTTGGGGAAAACTGTCTGGCTACATCTTCAACCGACACAAAAATTTAAGAGTGATTCAAGCAATGAAACAAATTAATCTCAAATTTGAAATAGAGCTGAATCTGCAAAAAAACAAATGCCCTCCCCGTGTGTACACAAAATTCAGGATGCTATTAGTGTTCACTGTTTTCATCATTATTTTAGTATCTCTTATTTTGTATTAACTTGGTTTCTATTAAAAATTAAATTAAAATATTGAGAACAAAATTGGAAGTATACGAAAAATCGAAATGAAAATAGTTCTGAGATATTACACGAACAACAACATACATATTTGCATAATATGAAAAGCAAAAGTACTCTTATCAAAGGGAGATCAGGCAACTTCTGTTGCCTTCGGAGGTTGGGGAAAACTGTCTGGCTACTTCTTGAACCAAAACAAAGATTAATAGCGATAAAAAATTTGGCACACGAGTCAAAAAATATTAAAGATCACTGTCAAGATGGAATCTGAAAATGTTTTTATTTAAAAGCATATTAATTCAAAAACTTTTCAGAAAATTTGTATGTCTGCATTATTTTTAACAAAATGTTTTTCCAACCAAAAAGGATTTTTCAATAGCAGGTAAATCTATAATACAAGAACGCCGCGAATATCGCGACCCATATATACTTTTTCCAACTATAACATTTTCATATGATCACCTATATTATCGCACTGCTATACTTTTCCCAACTTATAATATTTCATATAACATTTTCATACACCCATATTCCCGCACTGCTATACTTTTTCCAACTTATAATATTTCATATAACATTTTCATATCGCACCAATTTCTATATTATCGCACTGCTATACTTTTTCCAACTTATAATATTTCATATGACATTATATTATCGCACTGCTATACTTTTTCCAACTTATAATATTTCATATGACATTATAATATCGCACCGCTATAATATCGCACTGCTATACTTTTTCCAACTTATAATATTTCATATAACATTTTCATATCGCACCGCTAATATTATCGCACTGCTATACTTTTTCCAACTTATAATATTTCATATGACATTTTAATTATCGCACCGCTATAATATCGCACTGCTATACTTTTTCCAACTTATAATATTTCATATGACATTATAATATCGCACCGCTATAATATCGCACTGCTATACTTTTTCCAACTTATAATATTTCATATAACATTTTCATATCGCACTGCTATACTTTTTCCAATTTATAATATTTCATATAACATTTTCATATCGCACAGCTATAATATCGCACTGCTATACTTTTTCCAACTTATAATATTTCATATGACATTTTAATATCGCACCGCTATATCGCCCTGCTTATACTTTTTCCAACTTATAATATTTCATATGACATTTTATTATCGCACTGCTATACTTTTCCAACTTATAATATTTCATATGACATTATAATATCGCACCTATCCACTTTTTCCAACTTATAATATTTCATATAACATTTTCTATATCGCACCGCTATATTTATCGCACTGCTAAATATAATATTTCATATAACATTTTCATATCGCACCGCTATAATATCGCACTGCTATACTTTTTCCAACTTATTAAAATATTTTATATACATTTTCATATCGCACTTATCTTTTCCAACTTATAATATTTCATAACATATTATAATATCGCACTGCTATACTTTTTCCAACTTATAATATTTCATATAACATTTTCATATCGCACCGCTATATTATCGCACTGCTATACTTTTTCCAACTTATAATATTTCATATGACATTATATTATCGCACTGCTATACTTTTTCCAACTTATAATATTTCATATAACATTTTCATAACCTCAATTTATCGCACTGCTATACTTTTTCCAACTTATAATATTTCATATGACATTTTCATATCCCTAATATCGCACTGCTATACTTTTCCAACTTATAATATTTCATATAACATTTTCATATCGCACCGCTATATTATCCAATATACTATTTTCCAACTTATAATTTTTCATATGACATTATATTATCGCACTGCTATACTTTTTCCAACTTATAATATTTCATATAACATTTTCATATCGCACCGCTATATTATCGCACTGCTATACTTTTCCAACTTATAATCTATATATATAAAAAGCAAACTCACTTCCTGTGTGTACTCAAAATTCAGTATGATAATTAGTGTCTTTTGCTTTCATTTTTTTTTTAATAGATCAGCTTTTTTATCTACTTGGTTTGTATGAAAAAAAATATGGAAAAACTTTTTGGAAATGTAAGAAAAAGCAAAATAAAAAACAATTCGGAAAAATTACACAAACAACAACATACATGTTTGCATAATGTGAATGGCAAAAATGCTCTTCTCAAAGAGGAGATCAGGCAACTCTTTTTGTTTCTGGCAGTGGGGGAAAACTGTCTGGCTACTCTTTCAACCGCCACAAAAATTTAAGAGTGTTTCAAGCAAGATATCAGAGGAAATTCACGTTTGTTCGGTGGCGCTTTAATATTATTGTCAGGAGATTTTCGCCAAACGTTACCGGTTCTTGCGCGAGCTACACCAGCTGATCAATTGAATGCCTGCTTGAAATCATCATATTTGTGGAGATATGTTAGAACGTTGAAATTGATGACAAATATGCGTGTTCAATTACAAAACGATCCATGTGCTGCTAACTTTACAAAGCAGTTATTAGAAATGGGAAATGGCAAGATGCCTATTGACAATGCAACTGGATTAATCACACTACCAAGCAACTTTTGTCGATTAGTAGACACGAAAGAAGTGTTGGTCGAAAAAGTTTTTCCAAATTTTGAAGAAAACTATCACAATCATACATGGCTTAGTGAACGTGCAATTTTAGCAGCAAAAAATAAGGACGTCAATGATTTAAACGCAAATATTTTACACAAAATTACGAATCCAGTTGTTTCATACAAATCGGTTGATACCATTATGGATCAGGATGAGGTAGTGAATTATCCCACCGAATTTTTAAATTCTCTTGATTTGCCAGGAATTCCTCCCCACAATTTGCAATTGAAAGTTGGGGCATCAATCATTATGCTAAGAAATTTAAATCATCCCAAACTTTGTAACGGAACAAGACTTGCAGTAAGAAAATTAATGACTAATCTTATTGAAGCCACTATTATAATAGGCAAGTACAAAGGCGAACATTTATTAATACCAAGAATTCCTATGATTCCTCCCGATTTGACGTTCAATTTTAAAAGACTTCAATTTCCTGTTCGCCTCGCTTTCGCTATAACAATAAATAAAGCACAAGGCCAATCATTGAAAGTTTGCGGCATTAATTTAGAAAAACCAGTTTTCTCCCATGGTCAACTGTATGTCGGATCGTCTCGCGTTGGAAAATCATCTGCTTTATATGTATACTGTCAAGATGGAAAAACTAAAAATGTTGTTTATTTAAAAGCACTTAATTAAAAAACTTTTTAGAAAATTTGTTGTCTGCATTATTTTTAACAAAATGTTTTTCCAACCAAAAAAGATTTTTCAATAGCAGGTAAATCTATAATACAAGAACGCCGCGAAGCGCGCCGGGCCCGCTAGTATTTCATATAACATTTTCATATCGCACCGCTATAATATCGCACTGCTATACTTTTTCCAACTTATAATATTTCATATAACATTTTCATATCGCACCGCTATATTATCGCACTGCTATACTTTTTCCAACTTATAATATTTCATATGACATTTCATTGCTTATCGCACCATATAATTAATCGCACTGCTATACTTTTTCCAACTTATAATATTTCATATAACATTTTCATATCGCACCGCTATATTATCGCACTGCTATACTTTTTCCAACTTATAATATTTCATATAACATTTTCATATCGCACAGCTATATATCGCACTGCTATATTTTTTCCAACTTATAATTATTGACAATAATGTCAACACCGCTATAATATCGCACTGCTATAACTTTTCCAACTTATAATATTTCATATGACATTATATTATCGCACTGCTATACTTTTTCCAACTTATAATATTTCATATAACATTTTCATATCGCACCGCTATATTATCGCACTGCTATACTTTTTCCAACTTATAATATTTCATATAACATTTTCATATCGCACCGCTATATTATCGCACTGCTATACTTTTTCCAACTTATAATATTTCATATGACATTTTCTCTATATTTTTCCAACTTATAATATTTCATATCATTTATATCCACTATATTATCGCACTGCTATACTTTTTCCAACTTATAATATTTCATATAACATTTTCATATCCACGCTATATACGCACTGCTATAACTTTTCCAACTTATAATATTTCATATAACATTTTCATATCGCACCGCTATATTATCGCACTGCTATACTTTTTCCAACTTATAATATTTCATATGACATTATAATATCGTCATTCAAACTTTTTATATTTTTTATTTCATATAACAAGTATATTATCAGCTGCTATACTTTTTCCAACTTATAATATTTCATATAACATTTTCATATCGACACCCTATATTATCGCACTGCTATACTTTTTCCAACTTATAATATTTCATATAACATTTTCATATCGCACCGCTATATTATCGCACTGCTATACTTTTTCCAACTTATAATATTTCATATAACATTTTCATATCGCACCGCTATATTATCGCACTGCTATACTTTTTCCAACTTATAATATTTCATATAACATTTTCATATCGCACCGCTATAATATCGCACTGCTATACTTTTTTCAAATTATAATATTTCATATAACATTTGCATATTGCACCGCTATATTATCGCACTGCTATACTTTTTCCAACTTATAATATTTCATATAACATTTTCATATCGCACCGCTATATTATCGCACTGCTATACTTTTTCCAACTTATAATATTTCATATAACATTTTCATATCGCACCGCTATAATACGCACTGCTATACTTTTTCCAACTTATAATATTTCATATGACATTATATTATCGCACTGCTATACTTTTTCCAACTTATAATATTTCATATAACATTTTCATATCGCACCGCTATATTATCGCACTGCTATACTTTTTCCAACTTATAATATTTCATATAACATTTTCATATCGCACCGCTATAATATCGCACTGCTATACTTTTTCCAACTTATAATATTTCATATAACATTTTCATATCGCACCGCTATAATATCGCACTGCTATACTTTTTCCAACTTATAATATTTCATATGACATTATATTATCGCACTGCTATACTTTTTCCAACTTATAATATTTCATATAACATTTTCATATCGCACCGCTATATTATCGCACTGCTATACTTTTTCCAACTTATAATATTTCATATAACATTTTCATATCGCACCGCTATATTATCGCACTGCTATACTTTTTCCAACTTATAATATTTCATATAACATTTTCATATCGCACCGCTATATTATCGCACTGCTATACTTTTTCCAACTTATAATATTTCATATAACATTTTCATATCGCACCGCTATAATATCGCACTGCTATACTAATATTTTCAACTTATAACATTTTCATATGACATTATATTATCGCACTGCTATACTTTTTCCAACTTATAATATTTCATATGACATTTTCATATCGCACCGCTATAATATCGCACTGCTATACTTTTTCCAACTTATAATATTTCATATGACATTATAATATCGCACTGCTATACTTTTTCCAACTTATAATATTTCATATAACATTTTCATATCGCACCGCTATATTATCGCACTGCTATACTTTTTCCAACTTATAATATTTCATATAACATTTTCATATCGCACCGCTATATTATCGCACTGCTATACTTTTTCCAACTTATAATATTTCATATGACATTATAATATCGCACTGCTATACTTTTTCCAACTTATAATATTTCATATAACATTTTCATATCGCACCGCTATAATATCGCACTGCTATACTTTTTCCAACTTATAATATTTCATATAACATTTTCATATCGCACCGCTATAATATCGCACTGCTATACTTTTTCCAACTTATAATATTTCATATGACATTATCGCACTGCTATACTTTTTCCAACTTATAATATTTCATATAACATTTTCATATCGCACCGCTATAATATCGCACTGCTATACTTTTTCCAACTTATAATATTTCATATAACATTTTCATATCGCACCGCTATAATATCGCACTGCTATACTTTTTCCAACTTATAATATTTCATATGACATTATATTATCGCACTGCTATACTTTTTCCAACTTATAATATTTCATATAACACTAGCGGGCCCGGCGCGCTTCGCGGCGTTCTTGTATTATAGATTTACCTGCTATTGAAAAATCTTTTTTGGTTGGAAAAACATTTTGTTAAAAATAATGCAGACAACAAATTTTCTAAAAAGTTTTTTAATTAAGTGCTTTTAAATAAACAACATTTTTAGTTTTTCCATCTTGACAGTATACATATAAAGCAGATGATTTTCCAACGCGAGACGATCCGACATACAGTTGACCATGGGAGAAAACTGGTTTTTCTAAATTAATGCCGCAAACTTTCAATGATTGGCCTTGTGCTTTATTTATTGTTATAGCGAAAGCGAGGCGAACAGGAAATTGAAGTCTTTTAAAATTGAACGTCAAATCGGGAGGAATCATAGGAATTCTTGGTATTAATAAATGTGCGCCTTTGTACTTGCCTATTATAATAGTGGCTTCAATAAGATTAGTCATTAATTTTCTTACTGCAAGTCTTGTTCCGTTACAAAGTTTGGGATGATTTAAATTTCTTAGCATAATGATTGATGCCCCAACTTTCAATTGCAAATTGTGGGGAGGAATTCCTGGCAAATCAAGAGAATTTAAAAATTCGGTGGGATAATTCACTACCTCATCCTGATCCATAATGGTATCAACCGATTTGTATGAAACAACTGGATTCGTAATTTTGTGTAAAATATTTGCGTTTAAATCATTGACGTCCTTATTTTTTGCTGCTAAAATTGCACGTTCACTAAGCCATGTATGATTGTGATAGTTTTCTTCAAAATTTGGAAAAACTTTTTCGACCAACACTTCTTTCGTGTCTACTAATCGACAAAAGTTGCTTGGTAGTGTGATTAATCCAGTTGCATTGTCAATAGGCATCTTGCCATTTCCCATTTCTAATAACTGCTTTGTAAAGTTAGCAGCACATGGATCGTTTTGTAATTGAACACGCATATTTGTCATCAATTTCAACGTTCTAACATATCTCCACAAATATGATGATTTCAAGCAGGCATTCAATTGATCAGCTGGTGTAGCTCGCGCAAGAACCGGTAACGTTTGGCGAAAATCTCCTGACAATAATATTAAAGCGCCACCGAACAAACGTGAATTTCCTCTGATATCTTGCTTGAAACACTCTTAAATTTTTGTGGCGGTTGAAAGAGTAGCCAGACAGTTTTCCCCCACTGCCAGAAACAAAAAGAGTTGCCTGATCTCCTCTTTGAGAAGAGCATTTTTGCCATTCACATTATGCAAACATGTATGTTGTTGTTTGTGTAATTTTTCCGAATTGTTTTTTATTTTGCTTTTTCTTACATTTCCAAAAAGTTTTTCCATATTTTTTTTTCATACAAACCAAGTAGATAAAAAAGCTGATCTATTAAAAAAAAAATGAAAGCAAAAGACACTAATTATCATACTGAATTTTGAGTACACACAGGAAGTGAGTTTGCTTTTTATATATATAGACTAGCGGGCCCGGCGCGCTTCGCGGCGTTCTTGTATTATAGATTTACCTGCTATTGAAAAATCTTTTTTGGTTGGAAAAACATTTTGTTAAAAATAATGCAGACAACAAAATTTTAAAATTTTTTAATTAAGTGCTTTTAAATAAACAACATTTTTAGTTTTTCCATCTTGACAGTATACATATAAAGCAGATGATTTTCCAACGCGAGACGATCCGACATACAGTTGACCATGGGAGAAAACTGGATTTTCTAAATTACTGCCGCAAACTTTCAATGATTGGCCTTGTGCTTTATTTATTGTTATAGCGAAAGCGAGGCGAACAGGAAATTGAAGTCTTTTAAAATTGAACGTCAAATCGGGAGGAATCATAGGAATTCTTGGTATTAATAAATGTTCGCCTTTGTACTTGCCTATTATAATAGTGGCTTCAATAAGATTAGTCATTAATTTTCTTACTGCAAGTCTTGTTCCGTTACAAAGTTTGGGATGATTTAAATTTCTTAGCATAATGATTGATGCCCCAACTTTCAATTGCAAATTGTGGGGAGGAATTCCTGGCAAATCAAGAGAATTTAAAAATTCGGTGGGATAATTCACTACCTCATCCTGATCCATAATGGTATCAACCGATTTGTATGAAACAACTGGATTCGTAATTTTGTGTAAAATATTTGCGTTTAAATCATTGACGTCCTTATTTTTTGCTGCTAAAATTGCACGTTCACTAAGCCATGTATGATTGTGATAGTTTTCTTCAAAATTTGGAAAAACTTTTCGACCAACACTTCTTTCGTGTCTACTAATCGACAAAAGTTGCTTGGTAGTGTGATTAATCCAGTTGCATTGTCAACAGGCATCTTGCCATTTCCCATTTCTAATAACTGCTTTGTAAAGTTAGCAGCACATGGATCGTTTTGTAATTGAACACGCATATTTGTCATCAATTTCAACGTTCTAACATATCTCCACAAATATGATGATTTCAAGCAGGCATTCAATTGATCAGCTGGTGTAGCTCGCGCAAGAACCGGTAATTAATTGAAGTCGATTTTAATATTTTTTGACTCGTGCCAAATTTTTTATCGCTATTAATCTTTTTTTTGGTTCAAGAAGTAGCCAGACAGTTTTCCCCAACCTCCGAAGGCAACAGAAGTTGCCTGATCTCCCCTTTGATAAGAGTACTTTTGCAATTCACATAATGCAAATATGTATTTTGGCGCCATTTACTTATTTTGAGTTATTTTGAGTTATACTTACTTTGACTTATGTCAACACTGAAATAATATGAATTCGCATTGTAACAGCTGAATTCGAATTGTAACAGTAGAAATTATATTATGCAAATGTTATGCAATTATTATACATCGATACACACCATACATCGATAATTATCGTGAAAAGCCCTTTGTACTCAGTAGGGCGCAATAAATCATAAGCAATTTGTATTGCCAGCAGAACGGAACAGAATTTTCATGTTAATTTGTGTTATTGCTTGAAACACTCTTAAATTTTTGTGGCGGTTGAAAGAGTAGCCAGACAGTTTTCCCCCACTGCCAGAAACAAAAAGAGTTGCCTGATCTCCTCTTTGAGAAGAGCATTTTTGCCATTCACATTATGCAAACATGTATGTTGTTGTTTGTGTAATTTTTCCGAATTGTTTTTTATTTTGCTTTTTCTTACATTTCCAAAAAGTTTTTCCATATTTTTTTTCATACAAACCAAGTAGATAAAAAAGCTGATCTATTAAAAAAAAAAATGAAAGCAAAAGACACTAATTATCATACTGAATTTTGAGTACACACAGGAAGTGAGTTTGCTTTTTATATATATAGATAGTAGATAGCGGGCCCGGCGCGCTTCGCGGCGTTCTTGTATTATAGATTTACCTGCTATTGAAAAATCTTTTTTGGTTGGAAAAACATTTTGTTAAAAATAATGCAGACAACAAATTTTCTAAAAAGTTTTTTAATTAAGTGCTTTTAAATAAAAAACATTTTTAGTTTTTCCATCTTGACAGTATACATATATTTTTTGACTCGTGCCAAATTTTTTATCGCTATTAATCTTTGTTTTGGTTCAAGAAGTAGCCAGACAGTTTTCCCCAACCTCCGAAGGCAACAGAAGTTGCCTGATCTCCCCTTTGATAAGAGTACTTTTGCTTTTCATATTATGCAAATATGTATGTTGTTGTTCGTGTAATATCTCAGAACTATTTTCATTTCGATTTTTCGTATACTTCCAATTTTGTTCTCAATATTTTAATTTAATGTTTAATAGAAACCAAGTTAATACAAAATAAGAGATACTAAAATAATGATGAAAACAGTGAACACTAATAGCATCCTGAATTTTGTGTACACACGGGGAGGGCATTTGTTTTTTTGCAGATTCAGCTCTATTTCAAATTTGAGATTAATTTGTTTCATTGCTTGAATCACTCTTAAATTTTTGTGTCGGTTGAAGATGTAGCCAGACAGTTTTCCCCAACCTCCAAAGGCAAAAGGAGTTGCCTGATCTTCGCTTTGAGAAGAGTACTTTTGCAATTCACATAATGCAAATATGTATTTTGGCGCCATTTACTTATTTTGAGTTATTTTGAGTTATACTTACTTTGACTTATGTCAACACTGAAATAATATGAATTCGCATTGTAACAGCTGAATTCGAATTGTAACAGTAGAAATTATATTATGCAAATGTTATGCAATTATTATACATCGATACACACCATACATCGATAATTATCGTGAAAAGCCCTTTGTACTCAGTAGGGCGCAATAAATCATAAGCAATTTGTATTGCCAGCAGAACGGAACAGAATTTTCATGTTAATTTGTGTTATTGCTTGAAACACTCTTAAATTTTTGTGGCGGTTGAAAGAGTAGCCAGACAGTTTTCCCCCACTGCCAGAAACAAAAAGAGTTGCCTGATCTCCTCTTTGAGAAGAGCATTTTTGCCATTCACATTATGCAAACATGTATGTTGTTGTTTGTGTAATTTTTCCGAATTGTTTTTTATTTTGCTTTTTCTTACATTTCCAAAAAGTTTTTCCATATTTTTTATTCATACAAACCAAGTAGATAAAAAAGCTGATCTATTAAAAAAAAAAAAAGCAAAAGACACTAATTATCATACTGAATTTTGAGTACACACAGGAAGTGAGTTTGCTTTTTATATATATAGATAGCGGGCCCGGCGCGCTTCGCGGCGTTCTTGTATTATAGATTTACCTGCTATTGAAAAATCTTTTTTGGTTGGAAAAACATTTTGTTAAAAATAATGCAGACAACAAATTTTCTAAAAAGTTTTTTAATTAAGTGCTTTTAAATAAAAAACATTTTTAGTTTTTCCATCTTGACAGTATACATATATTTTTTGACTCGTGCCAAATTTTTTATCGCTATTAATCTTTGTTTTGGTTCAAGAAGTAGCCAGACAGTTTTCCCCAACCTCCGAAGGCAACAGAAGTTGCCTGATCTCCCCTTTGATAAGAGTACTTTTGCTTTTCATATTATGCAAATATGTATGTTGTTGTTCGTGTAATATCTCAGAACTATTTTCATTTCGATTTTTCGTATACTTCCAATTTTGTTCTCAATATTTTAATTTAATGTTTAATAGAAACCAAGTTAATACAAAATAAGAGATACTAAAATAATGATGAAAACAGTGAACACTAATAGCATCCTGAATTTTGTGTACACACGGGGAGGGCATTTGTTTTTTTGCAGATTCAGCTCTATTTCAAATTTGAGATTAATTTGTTTCATTGCTTGAATCACTCTTAAATTTTTGTGTCGGTTGAAGATGTAGCCAGACAGTTTTCCCCAACCTCCAAAGGCAAAAGGAGTTGCCTGATCTTCGCTTTGAGAAGAGTACTTTTGCAATTCACATAATGCAAATATGTATTTTGGCGCCATTTACTTATTTTGAGTTATTTTGAGTTATACTTACTTTGACTTATGTCAACACTGAAATAATATGAATTCGCATTGTAACAGCTGAATTCGAATTGTAACAGTAGAAATTATATTATGCAAATGTTATGCAATTATTATACATCGATACACACCATACATCGATAATTATCGTGAAAAGCCCTTTGTACTCAGTAGGGCGCAATAAATCATAAGCAATTTGTATTGCCAGCAGAACGGAACAGAATTTTCATGTTAATTTGTGTTATTGCTTGAAACACTCTTAAATTTTTGTGGCGGTTGAAAGAGTAGCCAGACAGTTTTCCCCCACTGCCAGAAACAAAAAGAGTTGCCTGATCTCCTCTTTGAGAAGAGCATTTTTGCCATTCACATTATGCAAACATGTATGTTGTTGTTTGTGTAATTTTTCCGAATTGTTTTTTATTTTGCTTTTTCTTACATTTCCAAAAAGTTTTTCCATATTTTTTATTCATACAAACCAAGTAGATAAAAAAGCTGATCTATTAAAAAAAAAATGAAAGCAAAAGACACTAATTATCATACTGAATTTTGAGTACACACAGGAAGTGAGTTTGCTTTTTATATATATATAGATAGATAGAGCGGGCCCGGCGCGCTTCGCGGCGTTCTTGTATTATAGATTTACCTGCTATTGAAAAATCTTTTTTGGTTGGAAAAACATTTTGTTAAAAATAATGCAGACAACAAATTTTCTAAAAAGTTTTTTAATTAAGTGCTTTTAAATAAAAAACATTTTTAGTTTTTCCATCTTGACAGTATACATATATTTTTTGACTCGTGCCAAATTTTTTATCGCTATTAATCTTTGTTTTGGTTCAAGAAGTAGCCAGACAGTTTTCCCCAACCTCCGAAGGCAACAGAAGTTGCCTGATCTCCCCTTTGATAAGAGTACTTTTGCTTTTCATATTATGCAAATATGTATGTTGTTGTTCGTGTAATATCTCAGAACTATTTTCATTTCGATTTTTCGTATACTTCCAATTTTGTTCTCAATATTTTAATTTAATGTTTAATAGAAACCAAGTTAATACAAAATAAGAGATACTAAAATAATGATGAAAACAGTGAACACTAATAGCATCCTGAATTTTGTGTACACACGGGGAGGGCATTTGTTTTTTTTGCAGATTCAGCTCTATTTCAAATTTGAGATTAATTTGTTTCATTGCTTGAATCACTCTTAAATTTTTGTGTCGGTTGAAGATGTAGCCAGACAGTTTTCCCCAACCTCCAAAGGCAAAAGGAGTTGCCTGATCTTCGCTTTGAGAAGAGTACTTTTGCAATTCACATAATGCAAATATGTATTTTGGCGCCATTTACTTATTTTGAGTTATTTTGAGTTATACTTACTTTGACTTATGTCAACACTGAAATAATATGAATTCGCATTGTAACAGCTGAATTCGAATTGTAACAGTAGAAATTATATTATGCAAATGTTATGCAATTATTATACATCGATACACACCATACATCGATAATTATCGTGAAAAGCCCTTTGTACTCAGTAGGGCGCAATAAATCATAAGCAATTTGTTTTGCCAGCAGAACGGAACAGAATTTTCATGTTAATTTGTGTTATTGCTTGAAACACTCTTAAATTTTTGTGGCGGTTGAAAGAGTAGCCAGACAGTTTTCCCCCACTGCCAGAAACAAAAAGAGTTGCCTGATCTCCTCTTTGAGAAGAGCATTTTTGCCATTCACATTATGCAAACATGTATGTTGTTGTTTGTGTAATTTTTCCGAATTGTTTTTTATTTTGCTTTTTCTTACATTTCCAAAAAGTTTTTCCATATTTTTTATTCATACAAACCAAGTAGATAAAAAAGCTGATCTATTAAAAAAAAAAATGAAAGCAAAAGACACTAATTATCATACTGAATTTTGAGTACACACAGGAAGTGAGTTTGCTTTTTATATATATAGATAGATAGATAGCGGGCCCGGTGCGCTTCGCGGCGTTCTTGTATTATAGATTTACCTGCTATTGAAAAATCTTTTTTGGTTGGAAAAACATTTTGTTAAAAATAATGCAGACAACAAATTTTCTAAAAAGTTTTTTAATTAAGTGCTTTTAAATAAAAAACATTTTTAGTTTTTCCATCTTGACAGTATATATATATTTTTTGACTCGTGCCAAATTTTTTATCGCTATTAATCTTTGTTTTGGTTCAAGAAGTAGCCAGACAGTTTTCCCCAACCTCCGAAGGCAACAGAAGTTGCCTGATCTCCCCTTTGATAAGAGTACTTTTGCTTTTCATATTATGCAAATATGTATGTTGTTGTTCGTGTAATATCTCAGAACTATTTTCATTTCGATTTTTCGTATACTTCCAATTTTGTTCTCAATATTTTAATTTAATGTTTAATAGAAACCAAGTTAATACAAAATAAGAGATACTAAAATAATGATGAAAACAGTGAACACTAATAGCATCCTGAATTTTGTGTACACACGGGGAGGGCATTTGTTTTTTTGCAGATTCAGCTCTATTTCAAATTTGAGATTAATTTGTTTCATTGCTTGAATCACTCTTAAATTTTTGTGTCGGTTGAAGATGTAGCCAGACAGTTTTCCCCAACCTCCAAAGGCAAAAGGAGTTGCCTGATCTTCGCTTTGAGAAGAGTACTTTTGCAATTCACATAATGCAAATATGTATTTTGGCGCCATTTACTTATTTTGAGTTATTTTGAGTTATACTTACTTTGACTTATGTCAACACTGAAATAATATGAATTCGCATTGTAACAGCTGAATTCGAATTGTAACAGTAGAAATTATATTATGCAAATGTTATGCAATTATTATACATCGATACACACCATACATCGATAATTATCGTGAAAAGCCCTTTGTACTCAGTAGGGCGCAATAAATCATAAGCAATTTGTATTGCCAGCAGAACGGAACAGAATTTTCATGTTAATTTGTGTTATTGCTTGAAACACTCTTAAATTTTTGTGGCGGTTGAAAGAGTAGCCAGACAGTGTTCCCCCACTGCCAGAAACAAAAAGAGTTGCCTGATCTCCTCTTTGAGAAGAGCATTTTTGCCATTCACATTATGCAAACATGTATGTTGTTGTTTGTGTAATTTTTCCGAATTGTTTTTTATTTTGCTTTTTCTTACATTTCCAAAAAGTTTTTCCATATTTTTTATTCATACAAACCAAGTAGATAAAAAAGCTGATCTATTAAAAAAAAAATGAAAGCAAAAGACACTAATTATCATACTGAATTTTGAGTACACACAGGAAGTGAGTTTGCTTTTTATATATATAGATATAAATTATAAATAATATAAATTATGCCATTTCCGACCCACATGCCCTTGACATGCTCTCAGCTTTTCAGTAGCAGCAGCAAATAATACAAAATAAATTATAATACTTACCCAAATACATAACACTGAAATAAAATATGGAATATGCCAATAAAAAGAACGACACAGCAGCACTCACGCCACTAATGATGCACTTATACATCACACGACCTAATGCAGCCATAGTCAAATACAAATACGCAAATAATGATAACAAGTTCGATTACTTATGGATAAATAATATATTTAATTACGTTAATGTTCTTATTAATGTACAACAAATACTTACATAACGTAAGATCCTTAATTTAAATAAATAAACAAAAAAAATTAATTGCTTCCACTACGATCTGGCCTGCCATCGCAGCAACTGAGTCATCCAATTAGCAGTAGCTACATCAGCATCGGCTACGTATCATCCTGATACAGCAACACCAGCAATAACAGCAGCAATATCAGCTCAAATAGTAGCTACAAACACCGCATCAATAGCGGCAACAACATCAAACGGCATATTCCAGACAAAAGGCATTTGAAGTGAGTCCTTATATGCTGCCCAAGAAGCAGCAGCAACTACAGTCTGTCAAGCATAACAGCAAACCGACGAGCAGCAGCAAATACTCCAACAAGGCATGAAAAAACAAGAAAGAAAAGTACAGTCGAGCGCGCCCGACCTTATAATACTCTCTGCATTTGTCCCGATTAAATTATTAAAATCGGTATCGAGATATAACAATGTGAATTACTTGCATTAAAACACGTTGAAACAAAACAATCTAAGCATAATCAAACACACATCTGTTTGTTTGTATTCGAATACACATACGTTTGGCAATATGTATATGATGCAAATATGTATGCATGCATGTGTGTATTCGGCGCAGCCAGCGACCGCGGGCAGCGCTGCCGACACACAGGCAGCGAAAACGTTCGAACATGTGCTTGTGTGTTTCTATCTCGCTTGCACCAATGGGTTGATATTGCGTTCAATTATCAATATTGTAACGCTTCTAGTTTTCATGTTTATAACCCGATTTTAATGCGCCGTTCAGGATAGTTTAATATAGTTAGTCTCCACACCAGTTATAAACTACAATACTGTACGATACGGAAAAAACGGTATTGAAGCTTGAAAACTATTTTATAAATTGTGGGCAAAGTGGGCGTGGCAGTCAAAAATTTTAAATGGCAATGTAACTATGCTCTCGCAAAGAACACCCGTACTAGAATTGGTGATCCTAGGTGCCATAGTTACTGAGATATTTGCCGAAAACACCAAGGACACGAGGTGTGTCCAGTTTTTTGCTTATTGTGGGCGAATGGGGCGTGGCATCGAAAAAAAAAAAGATTCTTGTATTGACTGACTAAATATCTGATCGTTTGACACCAAGCTCGAACTTGTAGCTCTTACCATCTCTGAAATCTGTTTGTTCATACGGACAGACAGACAGACAGACGGACAGACAGACAGACAGACAGACGGACAGACGGACAGACGGACATGGCTATATCGACTCGGCTTGTGATGCTGATCAAGAATATATATACTTTATGGGGTCTGCCACGCCTCCTTCTGCCTGTTACATACTTTTGCACAAACCCAATATACTCTTGCAGAGAGTATAAAAAGCAAATAAAATATATTAATAAACAAAGAAATAAAAGGCATATAAATAATAAAACAATAACTTACAAATAAGATCCACAGTCATTCCAGACATAGCAACAACAGCAGACAATTACGACGACGGCTCCTTCCGAGCAAGATGACCACAGAGGCGTCATAAGGGCCAAAAAATCCAAGAATATGGCCATGAAGCTGCCACACATCATGTGGAGCAGCTTCTATGGTGATGATGAATCTCCTCTTGCAGCGTCTCTTCATCCACAATGTCCAGTCATCCTTTCTGGTCACATAAAATGCCATTCTCATGGCAGCCAGTAGGCGTGGCGGGAACTGCAACGAAAAACAAGAAAGAAAAGTACAGTCGAGCGCGCCCGACCGTATAATACTCTCTGCATTTGTCCCGATTAAATCATTAAAATCGGTATCGAGATATTACAATGTGAATTACTTGCATTAAAACACGTTGAAACAAAAACAATCTAAGCATAATCAAACACACATCTGTTTGTTTGTATACGAATACACATACGTTTGGCAATATGTATATGATGCAAATGTATATGTATGTATGTGTGTTTTCGGCGTAGCCAGCGACCGCGGGCAGCGCTGCCGACACACAGGCAGCGAAAACGTTCGAACATGTGCTTGTGTGTTTCTATCTCGCTTGCACCTGTGGGTTGATATTGCGTTCAATTATCAATATTGTAACGCTTCTAGTTTTCTTGTTTATAGTCCGATTTTAATGCGCCTTTCAGGATAGTTTAATATAGTTAGTCTCAACACGTATCATATAATTACAATACTGTACGATACGAACAAGTTCGCCAAACCCGGCATTGAAGGTTCCAGCCTTTTTTATCAAATGTGGGAAAAGTGGGCGTGGTAGTCCAAAATTTTAAATGGCAATGCAACTATGCCGTCGCTACGAACCTCCCGTTCCAGAATTGGTGATCCTAGGTGCCATAGTTACTGAGATATTTGCCGAAAACACCAATTTTTTCCGAGGTGTGTCCAGTTTTTTGCTTATTGTGGGCGAATGGGGCGTGGCATCGAAAAAAAAAAAGATTCTTGTATTGACTGACTAAATATCTGATCGTTTGACACCAAGCTCGAACTTGTAGCTCTTACCATCTCTGAAATCTGTTTGTTCATACGGACAGACAGACAGACAGACAGACAGACAGACAGACGGACAGACAGACAGACAGACAGACGGACAGACGGACATGGCTATATCGACTCGGCTTGTGATGCTGATCAAGAATATATATACTTTATGGGGTCTGCCACGCCTCCTTCTGCCTGTTACATACTTTTGCACAAACCCAATATACCAAACTAGTCGCTCCCTAATACTCAATCAATATGTAACGCTTCATTTTCTTTTTATGCCATTTTAATGCCCTTCAAATTATTTATCCAATAAAAAAACAACAAAACAAGCCCAACCGGCATTAAGGTTCCAGACTTTTTATCAAATGTGGAAAAGGGGCGGGCAGTAATTTAAAAACAACAAGCGTCGCGAACCCGTAAATCATAAATACAAAAATTTTTTTTAAATTTCCAATTTTTTGCTTATTGAGTAAAAAAAATTTGTTGACACTAATTGATCGTTCACCAACATTCTCTTACATAAACTTATACGACAGACACAACCAACGACAGACACATATATCGACTCGGCTTGTGATGCTGATCAAGAATATATATACTTTATGGGGTCTGCCACGCCTCCTTCTGCCTGTTACATACATTTGCACAAACCCAATATACTCTTGCAGAGAGTATAAAAATAAGAAATTAAATGATTATTCTTGCAATTAATATTTTGTTTATTCACAGGCACACAAGTGGCCCGCGAATACAAAATAAAATATGGCGGCACCCCTGGCGACGCCTCACGCCCCTTCTCCGCCCCCTCAAGGGTGGTGAGTGGGCGTGGCGGCGCCCCCATGGGCATCACACCTCACATATGTCACACATCAGTATGACAGATAATTGTCATATTGATGTGTACATAAAAACAATAAACGGTGGCAACTCTGTTACAAATCCTGGCCAGACAAGTGGTGGCAACCCTGGAGAAGCGTCCGCTACCAATGGTTGACCAGTTGCGTGCATCCTGGTCATTCTGCCCATACCCAATCTCTGGGTAAATTAATACGACTGCGGTGTGGGAGACAACTCTGTTGACAGGGGGCTGCCATACACCCACCCAAACATAAACAAATTTATGACTGCGGCGCGGGACGTCACACTGCTGACAGACGGCTGCCATCTCCTTATGGTGGCAGTTCTGAGGTTAGCAATGGCATCGTCAAGAAGATGGATCCTTTAAGATGCGTATCCAGCCATTAAACGGCCAAAATCCTCCATTCATGGGATTTTGGCCATACTCAATCTCCATGGCCATGTAACAACGGTGACAGCGGCGTGGGACGCTCAACGGATCTCTGTCTGATCCAGCCAGTGTCATTGCGGCCACAAATGAGCACTGCGCCAATTAACTGTTGACATCCTGGACATCCTGGACATTTTCCGCCCACTTTGTGCATACCTGAGGGGCGTGGCAAAAATACGCTAATTAAAAACAGCACAAATACGAGCATGCGGATGAGCATACTTATAAATTCAGATGAATTTTCTGTGGCAGTGTTGCCAACACTGCTACGGAACACTCACCTGAACAACTTGGGGCATCCTCCATGGTGCTCATCGTTATCCTCCAGCGACGGCGACAGCGGCGGCGGCGACAGCGGCGGCGGCGACAGCGGCAGCAGCGACAGCGGCAGCAGCGACAGCGACAGCGACAGCGGCAGCGTTGTGGCAATTGGAGACAGCGGCGAGGGAAGCAGTGGCATTATCCGATTGCACACCCCGTGCATTGGGTATCACGCTACTGCTAATCTGGAGCACATCAACGCGCACCTCATCCATGAGGCGTGAACAAAGCAGCATCAACATCCGGCAGCAGCAGCAACTACGGCACTTGCAGCAAAAAACAGCATTGACTCCACCGCAAGGCCACGAAGGAAGAAATTAAATGCACATTAGTTTCTGAACACAGTAGGTTTATATTTTACATTACTTACCTGCACATCCGTATGTAGATTCCATCCGAGTCGCATACCTGAAAAGAAAATGAAAGAAAGATAATTATTATTAGATAATAATTATATGAATAAGATTCTAAACACACAGTAGGTTTTATATATCACATTACTTACCTGCACATCCGTATGTAGATTCCATCCGAGTCGCATAGAAGTGCGCAATTGTGAACAATTTAAATTTAAATTTTTGAATGAAATTCAAAATCACGAGGTGTGTCCAGTTTTTTGCTTATTGTGGGCGAATGGGGCGTGGCATCGAAAAAAAAAAGATTCTTGTATTGACTGACTAAATATCTGATCGTTTGACAAATCTGTTTGTTCATACGGACAGACAGACGGACAGACGGACAGACAGACAGACGGACATGGCTATATCGACTCGGCTTGTGATACTGATCAAGAATATATATACTTTATGGGGTCTGCCACGCCTCCTTCTGCCTGTTACATACTTTTGCACAAACCCAATATACTCTTGAAGAGAGTATAAAAATTAAATTAACAATTCGCATTGCCGCAACTCTATCAGTTGCACCACGCGCCACTTTCAAGAATTCTCCGATAATCAGCATTTACATATTATTCACACATTCGTTTGAAATTATATGTATGCATGTATGTATGTATGTGTATTCGGCGCGGCCAGCGTCTGCCGGCAGCGCTGTCGCCACACAAGCATCGAAAACGTTCGAACATGTGTTTGTATGTTTCTGTCTCGCTCGCGCGTAAGTGATATTGCAGTTAAATAACAAACTTTCTAACGCAGTAGCTCTTTTGTTCAAGGTAGTATGTTGATGCCACTTTCAGAATAGTTTGATTTTATATGTCTCTATACGAATGTTGAATTACAACACTCTACTATATGAATAAATGCCTTAAAAACGGCATTAAAGCGTAAAAGTTTTTTAGCTGATGTGGGAAAAGGGGCGTGGCAGCTCAAAATTTTTAATGGTATTGCATTAAGGGTGTCACTAGCAACCTGTTTACCAGAAATGGTGTTCCTAAGTGCCATAGTTACTGAGTTATTGGCCTAAAAGTAAATTTTTTCGAGGTGTGTCTGGTTTTTTGCTCATTGCGGGGCGGTAAGGGGCGTGGCAACAATTTGAAATAAACTTGATCTGCTCGCGAAGATAACGGACTTTCATTCCAAATTTGGTGTCTCTAGCTTTTGTAGTTTAAAAGATCCAGGTGTTCATACGGACGGACAGACAGACAGACAGACAGACAGACAGACAGACGGACAGACGGACATTGCTATATCGACTCGGCTGTTGATGCTGATCTAGAATATATATACTTTTGGGGTCGGCCACGCCTCCTTCTGCCTGTTACGCACATTTCGCTTCTGACAAACCTAATAGACCCCTATACTCTTTTTTTAGAGTACGGGGTCTAAAAAGAAAGAAAGATAATTACTATTGGATAGTAATTATATCAATAAGTAGATTTTGCTCACAAATGACGCACGGACAGTTTTTTGACAATTTTTTAAACAATAGATTAAGTAAATTGAAAATGGACCCTTTCTAATTCACTTGACCACTATTGCAAATATCTTAACAGACAAATTATGTGACCACAGTATGACAATATGGACAATTAGCCAATTATATGTTTTATGTATAATTGTTGATGTTTTGTCCTTAATGTCATACTCTTTTTTCCTTTATTGTTAAATTTCCTGTATATTACCTGTAAATTTTCCAGTCGTTAATGTTTTTAAAATTGTTTGTTGTCTATTCACCCCAAGAATTGGCAGGCTTAGTTTTTATACTCTCTGCAAGAGTATATTGGGTTTGTGCAAAAGTATGTAACAGGCAGAAGGAGGCGTGGCAGACCCCATAAAGTATATATATTCTTGATCAGCATCACAAGCCGAGTCGATATAGCCATGCCGTCTGTCTGTCTGTCCGTCTGTCCGTATGAACAAACAGATTTCAGAGATGGTAAGAGCTACAAGTTCGAGCTTGGTATTAATCGATCACATATTTAGTCAGTCAATACAAGAATCTTTTTTTTCGATGCCACGCCTCATTCGCCCACAATGAGCAAAAAAACTGGACACACCTCGAAAAAAATATGTGTTTTCGGCGAATATCTCAGTAACTATGGCAGCTAGGACCACCAATTCTGGTATGGAGGTTTCTAGCGACGGCATAAATGTATTGGCAGTTCAAATTTTGGACTGCCACGCCCCCTTTCCCCACAATAAATACAAATAATTCTCTCCACTCTCGAGCCGTTTTTAGGCATATGTTCACATAGTACAGCATTGTTATTGTATAATTCGAGTGAAGGATAATTATATCAAACTATCCTAAAAAGACGCATTGAAATCGGACTATAAACAAGAAAACTAGAATCGTTACAATATTGATAATTGAACGCAATATCAATGTATGAGTGCAAGCGAGCTGCATGTGTGACGTCAGCGCTGCCAGTATGTGTGCTTGTATGCGTGTACTTATGTAATTCCAAGCTCATACATATCCCCATATATATTGATCAAAATATATTTACATACATACATATTGTAAGAGATGCCCGAGTTAGAAGGCATGTAGGCGTTTAATAAAGTACATTAATTATTTATTCAATAGTCAAAATAAAAAGAAAATAAAGGAAACTTGACGATCGGTGTACGTGCGTATTCACTGCCGTTGCTCAACATCGGTTCGTTCCGCTTCGTTCATTTGATTCATCGTTCATTTGATTCATCGTTCATCTGAACGAGTTCTGGTCTGTAGAGTTGCCAGACGCTCACAGTCGGCTGTCCTGACTACTCGAGGCGTCCTCGCTCGAAAGTTGTGATGGAGAATTCAATTCATTCTCATCGTCGTCATCCGGTTCATCGTATTCGTATGGCGGCAGTTGACACCAGGGCTTCAGTTTGTCGGAAGAGAATACAGATTTATAATGGCGCTGCTTGCGTTGCGATTGTGGCAAGTCCTCAATCACATATCGATCCTTTGGTATCACTTGCGTTCTACGAGGGGGACCGACGACGAGGCGCCAAGAACCCCGGAACCCCGGAGCTACCCGCAGTTCGAGCCCATCAGCTCGGACGAGGACACACCCCCACGCAAGGAGGCGGATGACCTGCCTAGCACGTCGGCCAACGCCCAACTGCAGCAAGCGACCGAGACGGCAGCTGCAGGGCCGATGGAGCTAGCGCGCCACGCGCGAGTGACGATTAACTCGTCGGAAGGAAGAAGGCTGCTAGGAGATGACCTGCCTAGCACGTCGGCCAACGCCCAACTGCAGCAAGCGACCGAGACGGCAGCCGCAGGGCCGATGGAGCTAGCGCGCCACGCGCGAGTGACGATGAACTCGTCGGAAGGAAGAAGGCTGCTAGGAGATGACCTGCCTAGCACGTCGGCCAACGCCCAACTGCAGCAAGCGACCGAGACGGCAGCTGCAGGGCCGATGGAGCTAGCGCGCCACGCGCGATTGACGATGAACTCGTCGGAGGGAAGAAGGGTGCTAGGAGATGACCTACCTAGCACGTCGGCCAATGCCCAACTGCAGCAAGCGACCGGAGACGGCAGCTGCAGGGCCGATGGAGCTAGACCGGGGAGCTGATTCCCCTTGTGGTCGCGCCCGAAGGCTGGAGGGTATTCACGGGCGACCGACTCCTCCCATTGGACTTGGTGGAAGCGCTCACGGCAAGACTCCGTAACCACCAAGGGAAGCGGGTGCGTTTCCGGCGGACCGTGGGGGACCTGTGGTTCAACGTGAGCATCAATTGCTCGGCCCAGGTCACCATCACGCCTCATCACCCGGAAGAAAAGGGGGGATGTGACGCCCCATAAATGAGCGCACAATCTAGCGCACTGGCCGAAAACTGCCAGTACGCACGGTTAAGAATTCAAGCAAGCACAGTCCCATAACTGCCAGCCGGCAGTGTGCAACCAACAAAAACTTAAACGCGAGTATGTTCTCACTGGAAGCAGCCAGCAAAACGGCAGCGAGACAGAGAACGAGACACACTTGTCGCACTCGCACTCACAGCGAGATCAGACACGGGAAGACGAAAACAAAGAGCGACGACACATGCGCAGTGCAATGCATGGATCGACAGAGGCTAGGCAGAGAGAGCGAGAGACAACAGCCGCTACACAGCGCACCCATACAAGTACATGGCTGACGTCGAAACAACAAGACGGAAAAATACGCACACAGCATAAGCCGCGACGCCAGAGCAGTGCAGCAGAGACAATAGCGGCAGAGAGCAAGGGACAGCAAGCCACCTGCGTCGACTTGAGGGGAGTTGGCACGCGACAAAAGTACGCCACAGACAAGAAGCCGAGGCGTAAGCAGCGCTGCGTACAATTTCGTACCAGGCACCATCGATCGACGCCGGGGAAAGACCCGTTGCATCGGCGGCCAAAATATGTGTGCCAAGGGCAAAGCGACAAAAACGACGCCGGCAGAGGGAAAATTTTGGCGAACAACGCGACAATTAATTGTCGCGGAGTTCAGTGAGAGTTGGGAATTGAAATCGAGTGGACGAACAACGCTAATGAAAAGTATTTTCGCGACGAAATCAGAGACCCAGGAAACGACACAGGACCACGGATACCCCCATACGACCAGGCATAGGAACACCACGGAACCACGCAACGGAACAACGCAACGACACAACGCAACGGAACCACGCAACGGAACAACGTACGCAACGCTAGGACCCACGCGGTGAGCCTTAAGGTTAATCAAAATAGTGACAGCTCACGTGCGGATAGGCGGCCTAGTATACTTTGTTTTCTTCTTTATATATATATACATGTATATATACACATATACATGCACCCCTAGAGAGTAGCAATAAAACGCAAACAAAATACAATGAAAACATAAGTGGTAGTGTGCATTCCTCGCCCAGTGTGCCGAGTGACCAGCGCAGTGCATACACAAGCAACTCCGCGTCGACGACTACCAAGGCCTCGTCTGGTAGCTCTCGTGGTGGTGTTGACTAGTGTTGGTGATCCAGATTTTCTCCAATAGTAGTAGCCTGTACTCTCCTATTGGATGAAAGCTGCGATCAATCGTGCGCATCGCATTCACCCGCTGTTGCTCATCTCTGGTGATTTCTCTGTACAGTGCATACACAAGCAACTCCGCGCCGACGACTACCACGGCCTCGTCTGGTAGTCCTCGTGGTGGTGTTGGTTGGTGTTGATGGTCCAGGTCTCTGTGCAATAGTGGCAGCCTGTACTCCTCTATTGAACAGAACTCGCGTACAGAACCCACTGAATCGCTCGTCGCCCGGACGCGCTAGTCACTAGCCCTGTTCCCCAAAACTCTGGCTCCCTTTCACCGTTAGGTAGCGACCAGCCCATCATCGTGTCGCTGCATCTCGATTTCACCAGGCGTTCCCAGTCCAAATCAATAAATTTTCTGTGAGTAGCCCTCGGCCGGACTGAGACATACCCCGGCCTTAGAAACTTCCTTACAATACACAACACTTATTATTTATGTCAAAGATTTCTTTTCGCACAAAAGACTAATGTAAACACTACCGAAAAATCAAAGGGTAACAATAACACCACAAGAACCTAATGTAAACACTATCGAAAAAATCAAATGGTGACAATAACAATTCTCGCTTCCCACGAATGCATTAAATATCATAAACAATTCGCCAGAATCGTTATTCCCATCATTGGGGTTAAAACTGCTGACGTTAAACAAATCCTAGCCGAACAATCTCAATCTCTTCAAGATCGAGATCTTTCTCTATGTACATAAGAGCTAAAAGCTCAATGAGTCCAAAGTCCAATTAATGAAAGCTCAAAACCGAGGTTTGCTTAACGTCATCAGAACATAGGATAAGTAGTCTAGTTTTGTACTCCGTAGTTTCGAGTTTATTCAATAAAGTTTATATTTTTTTGATAAGCTAAGTGTCGAAACATCTTATTATATATGTAACTAGCGGGCCCGGCGCGGTTCGCGGCGTTCTTGTATTATAGATTTACCTGCTATTGAAAAATCTTTTTGGTTGGAAAACATTTTGTTAAAAATAATGCAGACAACAAATTTTCTAAAAAAGTTTTTAATTAAGTGCTTTTTAAATAAACAACATTTTTAGTTTTTCCATCTTGACAGTATACATATAAAGCAGATGATTTTCCAACGCGAGACGATCCGACATACAGTTGACCATGGGAGAAAACTGGATTTTCTAAATTAATGCCGCAAACTTTCAATGATTGGCCTTGTGCTTTATTTATTGTTATAGCGAAAGCGAGGCGAACAGGAAATTGAAGTCTTTTAAAATTGAACGTCAAATCGGGAGGAATCATAGGAATTCTTGGTATTAATAAATGTTCGCCTTTTGTACTTGCCTATTATAATAGTGGCTTCAATAAGATTAGTCATTAATTTTCTTACTGCAAGTCTTGTTCCGTTACAAAGTTTGGGATGATTTAAATTTCTTAGCATAATGATTGATGCCCCAACTTTCAATTGCAAATTGTGGGGAGGAATTCCTGGCAAATCAAGAGAATTTAAAAATTCGGTGGGATAATTCACTACCTCATCCTGATCCATAATGGTATCAACCGATTTGTATGAAACAACTGGATTCGTAATTTTGTGTAAAATATTTGCGTTTAAATCATTGAAGTCCTTATTTTTTTGCTGCTAAAATTGCACGTTCACTAAGCCATGTATGATTGTGATAGTTTTCTTCAAAATTTGGAAAAACTTTTCGACCAACACTTCTTTCGTGTCTACTAATCGACAAAAGTTGCTTGGTAGTGTGATTAATCCAGTTGCATTGTCAACAGGCATCTTGCCATTTCCCATTTCTAATAACTGCTTTGTAAAGTTAGCAGCACATGGATCGTTTTGTAATTGAACACGCATATTTGTCATCAATTTCAACGTTCTAACATATCTCCACAAATATGATGATTTCAAGCAGGCATTCAATTGATCAGCTGGTGGAGCTCGCGCAAGAACCGGTAACGTTTGGCGAAAATCTCCTGACAATAATATTAAAGCGCCACCGAACAAACGTGAATTTCCTCTGATATCTTGCTTGAAACACTCTTAAAAAATTTTGTGGCGGTTGAAAAGAGTAGCCAGACAGTTTTCCCCACTCCGCCAAAAACAAAAGAGTTGCCTGATCTCCTCTTTGAGAAGAGCATTTTTGCCATTCATATTATGCAAACATGTATGTTGTTGTTTGTGTAATTTTTCCGAATTGTTTTTTATTTTGCTTTTTCTTACATTTCCAAAAGTTTTTTCCATATTTTTTTTCATACAAACCAAGTAGATAAAAAAGCTGATCTATTAAAAAAAAATGAAAGCAAAAGACACTAATTATCATACTGAATTTTGAGTACACACAGGAAGTGAGTTTGCTTTTTATATATATAGATAATTAACAATTATAATAATATATATATAGTGACATATGTAGATACATACGTACCTAAACCCATACACCACATACACCATACACCACACTTATTATTTATGTTAAAGATTTCTTTCGCACAAAAGACTAATGTAAACACTATCAAGAAATCAAATGGTGACAATAACACCACAAGAACCTAATGTAAACACTATCGAAAAAATCAAATGGTGACAATAACAATTCTGGCTTCCCACGAATGCATTAAATATCATAAACAATTCGCCAGAATCGTTATTCCCATCATTGGGGTTAAAAACTGCTGACGTTAAACAAATCCTAGCCGAACACTCTCAATCTCTTCAAGATCGAGATCTTTCTCTATTTACATAAGAGAACCAAAAACTCAATGAGTCCAAAGTCCAATTAATGAAAGCGCAAAACCGAGGTTTGCTTAACGTCATCAGAACATAGGATAAGCAGTCTAGTTTTGTACTCCGTAGTTTCGAGTTTATTCAATAAAGTTTATATTTTTTTGATAAGCTAAGTGTCGAAACATCTTATTATATATATAGTGACATATGTAGATACATACGTACCTAAACCCATACACCACATACACCACATACACAACACTTATTATTTATGTCAAAGATTTCTTTCGCACAAGAACCTAATGTAAACACTATCAAAAAATCAAATGGTGACAATAACACCACAAGAACCTAATGTAAACACTATCGAAAAAATCAAATGGTGACAATAACAATTCTGGCTTCCCACGAATGCATTAAATATCATAAACAATTCGCCAGAATCGTTATTCCCATCATTGGGGTTAAAACTGCTGACGTTAAACAAATCCTAGCCGAACACTCTCAATCTCTTCAAGATCGAGATCTTTCTCTATTTACATAAGAGCTAAAAGCTCAATGAGTCCAAAGTCCAATTAATGAAAGCTCAAAACCGAGGTTTGCTTAACGTCATCAGAACATAGGATAAGCAGTCTAGTTTTGTACTCCGTAGTTTCGAGTTTATTCAATAAAGTTTATATTTTTTTGATAAGCTAAGTGTCGAAACATCTTATTGGCGCAGCCGGTAGGATATTGATAATAAATATCCTCGTAATAAGTAATCGTCCTTTTTTTCAATCCATTGAAAAGAAATCCTTGTACGACCAAGGAATTTCTAGGATTCGAGCACGCGAATTTTCCGCGGCAAGGAAACGGTTAAAACATTACAATTTTGGAAAAAATATTATCTTGATATCCGCCAAAGAACCTAAGCGTGTGTGACTCAAAACCCAATTATCAGTCGTGGCCCATATTTAAATGTGCGACCGCCACCAAAGATAATTGCTATTACAAAGAAAAACCGCGCAAAACACCAAACAGTGTTCAACCAAAAAATAGATCCTCTGGACTATTTGAACAACTGTAAATAAAGAGCTTATATCTGGGCTTTACAAATCAATTTATTGATCCCTGTAAACGTAAGTCTCTTATAATTCAACAAAAGTGACAATTAAAACAAAAAGTGACAATTAAAATAAAAACCTGAAGTGACAATTGCCAACAAAATAAATAAAATCTACAACAACACCATGGCAACCAACCCACCAATGGAACTATCGGAAATACATCTGAAACAAGCGCTTGGACAAATTCGACAAGTGCCAGTATTCGACGGAAAAACCGTGGAACTAACTGCATTCATAAGGAGGATTGATTTTATTATGCAGTTATATCCAACACAGGATGTGAGACAACATAGTGTCCTATTCGGAGCAATCGAGATGCAGACCACCGGATCCGCACAACGAGTGTCGCAGCTGACAGCAGCCACAACCTGGGGAGAGTTAAGGAGCGCCCTCATCGACGAATTTAAAACACAAACTCCGTATGAAGAACTTCTACGACGTCTCTATAATACCAACTTTAATAATAGTATCCGTAAGTTTGTTGAAGATCTAGAGTATAAATCTTTTGTAATATCCAATAAGTTAATGTTAGAAAATCAGGTCCAGAACACTCTATTGTATACTAATGCAATGAATAATACTATTAAAGACGTTATTACAAAAAAATTACCGGACAGAATTTTTATGACATTAGCACGATATGACATTACAACAGTTTCAAAATTAAAACAAGTAGCTCAACGCGAAGGATTGTACGAAAATGGTTATAACGAACGTAATAACCAAAACAATGACAATTCCAAAACGAATAAAACACAAAGCACTGAAAACCGTGGAAAGGGAAGTAACCAGAATTATTACCCTACTCCAAATTACTCAAATAACGCTAACCCAAATCATAAACCAAAAGAAAATGCTGAAGCATTACATAAGGAATTCAAACAAAACCTCGATCAAGCTAGATCACAAAACCCAATGAATTACCAAACTCAGAGTCAAAGACCTCCCAATCCCTCTCATAAAAGACAGAGAGAAACTAGTGGCCACTCTAAGATGGACACATCAGAAAATTTTCATCAAGAAGCCTCGGACAACGAAGAACCAATCCCTTCATCAGATTAGTTATGAATGGACAAAATTTTAACTGTGTAATTGACACAGGTTCATCCATAAATCTAATTAAAGAAAACTTTTTAAAATTCCCTATAAAAACTTGTCAATTGAACGTACAAACAATAAATGGTATTGTTCAATTAAAGAATTGTGTATCTTTTGCCCCTAGTAAACTATGCCCTACCCATCAAATATTTTACTTACACAACTTTTCTGATAAATACGATATCTTACTAGGTAGAGAATATCTGGAATCTTGTGAAGCAAAAATTGACTATAAACAAAAAACAGTTATTCTAAACGATCATCTATTTTCAATGAGATATGACCGTGAGAATTCTGTCAAGGACAAGACCGCATTTCAATGCCTTGATCCGCCCCAAACAAAAGACATAGCAGTAAATTACGCTATCAATAATGAATTAAATGAAACAAATCAATTCCGATTAGAACATCTAAACGATGAAGAAAAATGCAAACTGACCAAAATTCTTTTCGAGTTTAGTGACATTCAGTACAAAGAAAGTGAAAATTTGACTTTTACCAGTACAATTAAGCATGTCATCCAAACTAAACACGAAGACCCAATCCAAAAGCGTCCATACAAGTATGCGCAAACATTCGACGAAGAAGTCGAAAAACAAATCAAAGAAATGATTGAACAAGGTATAATACGTAAATCAAAATCACCTTATTGCTCACCAATTTGGATTGTGCCAAAGAAACGTGACGCATCAGGTAAAGAAAAATTCCGTATAGTTATTGACTATCGAAACTTAAATGAAATAACAATCGATGATAAATATCCTATCCCAGTCATGGATGATATACTAGACAAACTTGGAAAATGTCAGTATTTCACTACAATTGACTTAGCGAAAGGATTTCATCAGATACAAATGGACCCACAAAGTATACCAAAAACAGCTTTTTCAACTAAAAATGGACATTACGAATACACTCGAATGCCTTTTGGATTGAAAAACGCCCCAGCAACATTTCAACGTTGTATGAACAATCTATTAGAAGATCTAATTTACAAAGATTGTTTAGTATACATGGATGATATAATAGTGTATTCCACTTCATTGGAAGAACATTTATTATCATTAAAAAGGGTATTTACAAAACTGCGCGAAGCCAATCTAAAATTGCAATTAGATAAATGCGAATTCATGAAAAAGGAAACTGAATTCCTAGGGCACATAATAACAACAGAAGGAATACAACCAAACCCAACTAAAATCTCTGCCATACAACATTTTCCAATACCAAAAACACCCAAAGAAATAAAATCGTTTTTAGGTCTTTGTGGTTATTACAGAAAATTCATTCCTAATTTTGCACACGTTGTAAAGCCAATGACTTTAAAATTAAAGAAAGGTGCAACTATAAATATAAAAGAACCAAATTACATTTCTGCTTTTGAAAAATTAAAAGTACTTATAACATCCGATCCAATATTAGTTTATCCGAATTTCGAAAAACCATTTTGTCTTACAACTGATGCCAGTAACATAGCTATTGGAGCTGTTCTGTCTCAAAATCAAAAACCAATTTGTTTCGCAAGTAGAACCCTAAACGAACATGAAATTAACTATGCAGCAATTGAAAAGGAACTTTTAGCCATCGTTTGGGCAACCAAATATTTCCGATCTTATCTCTACGGTAGAAAATTCGAGATTCTCAGTGACCACAAACCACTTGTTTGGCTTAATAATATTAAAGAACCAAATATGAAATTACAACGCTGGAAAATAAAATTAAATGAATTTGATTATCACATTAAATATGTACCAGGTAAAGAAAACTATGTTGCAGATGCTTTGTCTAGAATTAAAATTGAAGAAAACTTGTTAGGAGAAACTTCCGATGTAACAGTAGCAACAATCCACAGCGCTCAAGAAGATAACCAATATTACATTTCAATCACAGAAAGACCAATCAATTATTTTAAAAGACAAATAGAATTTGTAAAAAGTAACTCAAATAACACAAACGTCATTAATTATTTTCATAAAACAAAAATCTTAATAAATTATGTCGAAATGACACACAACCATGCAAAAGAATTAATTAAAGAATACTTATGTTCAAAGAAAAGTGTTATATACTTCAGCAACGAAGCCGATTTTCTTACATTTCAGAATGCTTTCGTTGAAATAATTAGTCCCAATAACATTACAAAAGTAATGAGATCAACTAAAAAACTAATAGACCTCCAGACATATGCCGAATTCAAAGAATTTATTATTAATACACACGAAAAGTTATTACATCCAGGAATAGAGAAAATGACACTATTATTTAAAGAAAAATATTATTACCCAGATTATCAAAACTTAATACAAAACATAATTAACGAATGCAAAGTTTGTAATATAGCAAAAACAGAACACAGAAACACTAAGTTAGCTTTCGAATTAACTCCAGAAATCCATAATCCAAGAGAAAAATATGTCATTGATTTTTATATGGTAGACAATAAACAATTTCTATCTTGTATAGACTTATATTCCAAATACGCAACTTTAATAGAAGTAAATGGTCGAGATTGGTTAGAAGCCAAAAGAGCTCTTTTAAAAGTATTTAATGACATGGGTAAACCAATAGAAATAAAAGCAGATAAAGACTCAGCTTTCTTGTGCTCCGCACTACAAATGTGGTTAAAGTCAGAAGACGTAAATATATCCATCACAACTAGCAAAAACGGTATATCCGACATAGAAAGATTCCATAAAACAGTAAATGAAAAATTAAGAATTGTTAATTCTGACACTAACCAGGAAAACAAATTAACCAGATTTGAAGTAATACTTTACACTTATAACCATAAAACCAAACATAATTCAACTGGTAGAACACCAGCAGACATTTTCATTTACGCAGGAACACCTGAGTATGATACACAGCTAAATAAGAAAAGACAAATAGAAAGACTTAATGAAAAAAGAACCGAATTTGAAATAGATACTAGATATAGGGAATCACCTTTAGTAAAATCTAAATCCACAAACCCATTTAAACAAACAGGAAATATAACACAAATAGATGAAAAACATTATGAAGAAGTAAACAGAGGTAGAAAAATAACACACTATAAATCAAAATATAAAAGAAAGAAAGTAACTAATGAAAGTAAATATGATAATTCCAGATCAACTAATAACCCGAATCAAGATGATAACCCCTCATAATTTAACAACTATAATTATAACACTCATGCTACTCAACTTTGTATGGCCAATAAAAGGTCAAAATTTGGAAATCAACCCAATTAACTCCAAAAACGGATATCTTATATTTCAAACAGGAACAATCAATTTACCTATAAAATACGAATACCACTATTTAACTATTAATATAACAAAAACTGAAGAAACTTATAATAATTTAATGAAACAAACAAAAGAATTTGAACCATTAGTAAAAATACAGTACTTAACAGAAAAACTGGACAGAGAAATGAACGGCTTAAGACTAGTAAAACGAAATAAAAGAGGACTTGTAAATTTCATGGGCACATTTTATAAATACCTTTTCGGAACTTTAGATCAAGAAGACAAAGAAGAATTACAATCAAAAATAGATAACCTTTCAGAAAATAGTGTTCAAGCCAATGAACTAAATGAAGTAATAAAAGCTGTTAACAAAGGAATAGAAGTAATGAACAGACTAAGTATCACACATGAGGCAGAGCAACGACTCGAATTACTAATTTTCAACCTACAAGAATTCACAGAATATGTCGAAGACATTGAGTTAGGTATGCAATTAACCAGGCTTGGTATATTCAACCCTAAATTACTAAAATATGACTCACTAAAACATTTAAACGTTGAAAAAATAATAAATATTAAAACATCAACTTGGCTAAAAACAACTACTAACGAAATTTTAATTATTTCCCATATTCCACGCGAAATTATAAATACTGCACTATACGACATTATTCCATACCCTGACGAAAACAAAAACATTTTGACCGAAACTATACATGACACTTACTACTTACAGAACAACAAAGCATTCACAGCAACCAATAAAAATCTAGTTATGAACAAATGTATTACTGGAATATTAAAGCAAGATAAAACAGAATGTAGATATTCAAAATCCCATAAAAATTATGAAATCAAGTATGTAGAACCAAACATTATGTTAACATGGAACTTACCGAAAATTGTACTAAACCAAAATTGTATCAACCGAGAAATTATTATCGAAGGAAACAATATGATAAAAGCTATAAATTGTTCAATCCAATTAGATGAAATTCAAATAACTAATACTATGCTAGATTACACACAAACAGTCTACATAAATAATAATATAACCAAACTAGAACCATTGTCATATGTCCAAACCAAAGAAATTATCCAACAACAAACAAAATTGTACAACACATTCCAAATTATAACTATAACAACTTTAACAATTATTTTAATCATACTTATATTATACATTATCTTTAAATATAAAAATATTCCACAAAAAATTATTGTTAATTATAAGAACAAAAAAGAATTAACCCCAAACATACAATCAAATATTCAAAATAATACAGAATTATATCCAAATGTAACTGAAAACGATATCGAAGAAATTGTAATAGATCCAACACTATATCCAAAATTAACCGCCTGAGGACAGGCTCATTTCTTAAGGATGGGGAAGTGACATATGTAGATACATACGTACCTAAACCCATACACCACATACACCATACACCACACTTATTATTTATGTTAAAGATTTCTTTCGCACAAAAGATTAATGTAAACACTATCAAGAAATCAAATGGTGACAATAACACCACAAGAACTTAATGTAAACACTATCGAAAAAATCAAATGGTGACAATAACAATTCTGGCTTCCCACAAATGCATTAAATACCATAAACAATTCGCCAGAATCGTTATTCCCATCATTGGGGTTAAAAACTGCTGACGTTAAACAAATCCTAGCCGAACACTCTCAATCTCTTCAAGATCGAGATCTTTCTCTATTTATATAAGAGCTAAAAGCTCAATGAGTCCAAAGTCTAATTAATGAAAGCGCAAAACCGAGGTTTGCTTAACGTCATCAGAACATAGGATAAGTAGTCTAGTTTTGTACTCCGTAGTTTCGAGTTTATTGAATAAAGTTTATATTTTTTTGATAAGCTAAGTGTCGAAACATCTTATTATATAGTTATGAATGTTATAAACAATTAGAGAATAATTTTTAATACATATATTAAATGTCATTTTTATTAAAACATTGAGTTTATGTTCCTTTTCAAATAAGTATTTTTTATTTTTTGTTTTCTTAAAATATATCTAGTTTGTTAAATACAAAACGTTTTATTATAAAGCAATTTTGTATTCACAATTGTTATTTTAAATACATTCTAGCTGTTTTTTATTAATTAGTTAACACATCTAGCTATTTTTGGATTGGCGATTCTGACAGCGCTGCTTTGCGGGCGCAAAAAGTAACGACTTTTACCGCTTGTCCTTCTAGCCTGTCTCTCTCACTCCTAGACTCGCACTATGCTTGTTTCATTTTTGTGAGAGAGAAATCCTCTCCCATTCTCCCAACTGTGTAATTTTGGCGTTCGCTTTGCTTTACTTCGTTGCGAACATTTCGATAGAGCAGTGGTTATCGTGCATCGAAAATCATTTTTGTCGTCGATTTCGATAAATAATTAAATAAAACGTGATTTTAATTACGAACAAAGCGTAACAAACGTAATTTTCATTACGAATAATATAATAGCATATATTAATATAGTTAATATTAATATATATGTTTAATACTCATATATACAATAAGTGCGTTAGTTCGTGAGTGTGTGTGTCAATCGATGTACGTCTGCGTGTTAGACATCGCGAACATTCGATTTTCTTTGTGCTGGGCGCGTAGTTTGTGACGTAGGTAGATCGTTCGTAGAAACCGCGCGCGATTATCTGTGCGCGTTTGTTGTATTTAAGAATCGCGTTCGGTTTTCGGAAAACGCGTGTTAATTGTCGCGCTCTTGTTATAGTAAGTCTTGTATTGTCCGATTTTGTCCGATAATAAATATTATAAAATTATACAATTATTTTATATAAATGTAACATTTATTTATTTTATTAATATTTATATTGATTTATATTATTTTATTTTTTAATTTTTTTCATTTTTAAATAATTTATATAAAAATATAAAATATATTATATTATATTTTTATATATTTTATATTAATTCATTTAATAATTATTATTATTAATATTAATAATAATTATTATTATTATTAATTTAATAAATAAATTTTATTTAAATAAGTTATATTTTTATTTTAAAATGCCGCGCCGAAGGCAGTTGTCTGCTGCTGCGCAGTCTCAAAGGCGTAGGGAAAGGAATAGGGTAAATAGAGAAGACGCACAGTATGCTGATAGAGAGCGGGAGTTGAATTCCCAATCTCAAAGAATCCGTAGGGCAGTTAGTGAACATCGAGTAGCAGAACAGGTTGGGAATTCTCAGCAGCATTCACGCCGTAGGAGAAGTGCGCGTATAAGAGCAATTGAACAGGAAGCAGATAGTGAGCGTAGGTCTATTCAGAGATATGATCCACAGGAAAGAAATCGCGAGCAGCATAATAATACGTTGCATAGGATAGTTAGGAGACAGGATCCACAGGTTAGGCAGGGCGAACGGGCTTCAGATGCCAATAGCAGACGAAGTCGTAGGGAAAACTTTGAATACAGGAATCTCGAGCAGGCAGTTGATACTTCGCGTAGGACAGTTAGGAGACAGGATCCAGAGTTTAGGCAGAGCGAGCGGGCATCAGATGCCAATAGCAGACGAATTCGTAGGGAAAACTCTGAAGAAAGGAATCTCGAGCAGGCAGTTGATACTTCGCGTAGGACATTTAGGAGACAGGACCCAGAGTTTAGGCAGAGCGAGAGGGGTTCAGATGCCCGTCGCAGAAGAAGTCGTAGGGAAAATTCTGAAGTTAGAGATCGTGAACAGTCAGTCAATAGTTCGCTTAGGACAGTTAGGAGACAGGACCCAGAGTTTAGGCAGAGCGAGAGGGGTTCAGATGCCCATCGCAGAAGAAGTCGTAGGGAAAATTCTGAAGTTAGAGATCGTGAACAGTCAGTCAATAGTTCGCGTAGGACAGTTAGGAGACAGGACCCAGAGTTTAGGCAGAGCGAGAGGGGCTCAGATGCCCGTCGCAGAAGAAGTCGTAGGGAAAATTCTGAAGTTAGAGATCGTGAACAGGCAGAAAATACTTTGCGTAGATCTTTTCGAAGGCAAAGTCTAAGTGTTAGACAGAGAGAGCAGGCAGTAGACACTTTGCGAAGATCGCAAAGAAAGCAGGATGTTTTAGTTAGGCGAATAGAGCAAGTACGCAATAGCCAGGCACACTTTGAAAGGAGACAGAACGTAGAAATAAGAATATTAGAAAGGGAAGTAGATAGAATAGCTAGGTCACAGAGTCGAAATGACCCTGTTCGTAGGTTAGTAGAAAGAGCTCGTAATACAGCTCAAAGGAGAAGTGCTCGGATAAGAGCACGCCAGATAGCAGTAGATTTAGCTAGAGGTGTTACTCAGAGAGTTAGTCAGTATAGGAGTGATACTCAGAATAGAGCAGCAGAAAATGAGCGTAATGCTGCCCGTAATGAGCAGGTACGAGCGAATGCCATTGAAGGACAGGCACGACCCATTAGGAGTAGTTTAGAACGGCTTATAGCCACTTTCAACAAATTAATTAAATGGGCCCCGACCATGTTTGTATTTGTTGTAAAGGTTTGTGGTTTCCTCACCAGATAGAAAGGATAAGTAGGGAATTTATTTTAGAAAATAATGAATTTAGCGCAGACATTCTTTTTTTGTCCGATCAATTTCCTTCTGTAGACGGTATGCATTTTTTTTTGCAAATCTTGTTTATCTGTAGCACCTGGGGAAGGACATCGCCCTCTGGACATGATAACTGATTGTGATTCAGAGGAGTTGTCCTTTCCCACGATTTATGCAGGAGTTAAAAGGAATTGTGTAGAAAGCTACACAAAAATCATAAGGTCAGAGCTTAGGAATTTTGATAGAAGGGCTTGTAGAGTAGATAAACTATTTTATAATCTAAGGAAAATGCAGCTAATTAGTATGCGGAATAATTATTCCATTTGCTTGAGAAAGCACAGCGCTTCCAGCGGAGTTACAGCTAGGACAGCCCTTAATGAGGAAGAAATAGATAGGCTTATTCAGTTTGATGAGGGATTTAATATTTTAAAAGGCATTCGATCTTCTCCTGCTCATTGGGAAGCGGAGAAGAAGAAGGTTATGGCTATGATTAGGCAATTTGGCATACCTTCTTTCTTTATTACGCTCTCTGCTGCAGAAAGAAGATGGTTATTTTAAAGAAAACAGTTAGGAAGGAAGTTCTAACCGAAGAAGAGGCAGCTAGCTTAGAAAGGTCTGAAGTTGTAGAACTAATTAGGTCAGACCCAGTTACATGTGCTAGGTATTTTGATTATAGGTATAGGCAGCTTTTAAAAAGTTATGAAGAAGGATGGAGGCATTTTCGGCCAACATTCTGTGTATAAGTATTATTGGCGAGTAGAGTTTCAACACCGGGGTTCACCACACATTCATGGAATGTTTTGGTTGAAAGACGCCCCTTTATTTGATGCTAGTAATCCTTCCACTTGTCCGCCTGTTGTACAGTTTGTTGATCAGTTTATTACGACGGAAAAGAATACAACAAACGATGAATTGAAACCTTTTATGCAATGCAGAAGTTTTTATAAACACTGGATTGCCTGACAAACGAGTTCAAATGCTCAAGTCGCCGCCTATTAGATCATTACGTTCACCGTCCAGATGATCTAAATAGTTTATGCTTAGCAGATTTTGCGGCATATTATACATTCTCTAAAACTGCAGGTAGGACTCGCCAAGCCTCACAGAATGAGGAAGGAAATGAACGATTCGGTACAACCGAAATTCATCCTCTTCGCAATGGTAGCGGATTTATTAGAGAAAGGCGTAGTCCACGGATAATACGTTATAGGAGATATAATGTTAGTCACGATAGGGACAATTATTTTAGGGAATTGGTAATGCTGTATTATCCGTGGAGAAACGAACAAGAGGAGTTAGTTAGTAAAAATTGCGAAGAGGTTTGTAATCTGAATAGGGACTTTATTGAGTCTAATCGTAGGAGATTCAATGTTTTAAATGATAGTGTGTTAGAGGATGCTCTCAGTAGAGTATTAGAGGATAATCAGGAAGAAGAGTTAGGTAATGCTGACAATCAGGATAATGTAGATAATAGATTTAGAGTGTTAGGTGTAGCAGAAATAGATCCGCAGGTAAATATTTTAAATATAGGAAATGACGAGAATGCAGATGGGCCAAGCAGCAACACTGTTCAGTTTGTTAAGTTGCCTGTTTTAATGACATCGTCATGTTTAGAGGAAATAGTATGTTCCCTAAACTTAAAACAGAGAACTTATCTAAACCATGTGCTGCATAATTTTAAGATAGGCAAAAAGTTTTATGAATTTGTAGGTGGTGGAGCAGGTGTCGGCAAAAGCCGACTAATTTCGGTATTATATCAAGCCCTTACAGCTAGATTTAATAATAGAAGAGGCTCAAATCCTGAGTCAATTAAAGTTCTTTTGTCCGCTCCAACAGGGAAGGCAGCACTCGGAATAGGAGGTTGTACACTCCATTCAATGTTTAGCCTTCCTGTAAATCAGTCCGATCGAATTGGGACCTTATCCGCAGACTTATTAAATACGCTACGGTCAGGCAAACAAGGCCCGAATTCTTGAATCTGTAAAAGGATTCAAAACTTCAGAAACCCAGGGTTTGTGTAGTACTCTTATTTTAAAGACTACAGCAAAATATATATGTGAACATAGATACTTCAGATGGTTTAGTAAATGGAGCAACAGGAATACTTAGGCAAATAGATTTAGATTCAAACAGTCATCCAATTATTCTATGGGTGGATTTCCTTGAGGAAAGAGTAGGAAAAGAGTTATGATTAAAGTATAGAAATCTACCCAATCCATTGTGGACCCCAATAGCAAAAACTGTTCGAAGTTTTCAGTTTAGGAAAAACGAAAATGTTACGATAGATCGCAAGCAGTTTCCGATCGTACCTGCAGAAGGTATTACCATTCATAAAAGTCAGGGAGCAACCTTCAATAAGGTGGTGGTCCACATTTCCGATAGCTCGAGCAGCTTTATATGTAGGCTGTAGTAGAGCGACAAGTGCAGCTGGACTGTTCCTAGTAGGTAACTTCAACCCTCCGAGGCCCATCCAAGGTCGAAATGTAGTTCAGGAAGAACTAGAAAAATTACGCTCCATTAAGTTACTTAGTACTCATTTCGACTATTTACTTAACAGTTCCAATTTTGAAATCATTTTCCACAATGTCCAAAGTCTGCACTGTCATCTTAAAAGTGTTCAGTTAGATAAGCTGATGCTTCAGGCATCAATGCTTTGTTTTGTTGAAGGCTCGACCTTCCCAAATGAGACTTATGAAGTCCCAGGGTTTAGAATTGCTGTACGTTTAGATTGTTTAGGTGAAGGTAGGACTCGATCACAAAGAGGCATTCTCGTTTTTGTCAGGAACGAACTTTTTGAGAATGTTAGTCTTTGTTCCACAGGTCGCAATATTGATGGTTCGCACGTATTCGATTACTCAGTTTTAAAGTTTAAGTCTATAGGAGTTTTAGTTATTTATAAAAGCCCCCATTATTCGTTACCTAGATTTAGAATTGAGTTTGAGGATCTATTTATAGAACACAGGGAAATTTTAGGTAGGGAATCAGTAATTTTAGGCGATTTTAATTTATGTTTAAGCGCTTTGACTCAAGCTAGGGACACATATGAAAGTTTGGTTAGGAAGGGATTTAGATCCCTTTTAGATTTGAAAATGTCCACAACACGTGACGATTCACATATTGATTGGGCATTTTAAAATGTGTCGCTTGGCCAAGCCAGCGCAAAAACGTATGAGACTGTGCACAGTATTCACGACGCGATATCAGTTAGTATTTCAGGTAGTCTGTAAGTTGATAGGTCGGGATTTTTTTTGTTTTTTTTTACAATTACACATTTCAAGTCGACTCGAAGATCTTTTTAAAAGATCTAATTGCATTGCAATGACCTCCACGTGGTGTTCCCTGGATACCGATTTAAGATATTTAGTATAATTTAAATCGGGAGCGAACTCGAGCGGCGAATTTTACTAGTAATCGGTCAATTTCGATTGTAATTTGTTTTTAGTAATACCCTAAATCCGATTTTAATCACATTATTATATAATCGGGAATAAAATGCAGAGAGTATTATACGGTCGGGCGCGCTCGACTGTACTTTTCTTTCTTGTTTTGGTTTAAAGAGTTTTTAACAAGATGTGTCAGAAAAGTTACCATAGAGATAACTGGCTTGTGGCGGCCAAGCGTTCATAGCGACGTCGCTTTTTGATAGTTCGATGTCGGCCTTCCTATCATTGTGAAGCGAAATACACCAAGCGTTGGATTGTTTACCCATGCAAGGGAACGTGAGCTGGGTTTAGACCGTCGTGAGACAGGTTAGGTTTACCCTACTAATGACAAAATGTTGTTGACAGCAACGACAGCATTCCTGCGTAGTACGAGAGGAACCGCACAATACTTGTTCGAGCGAAAAGTGGTATGACGCTACGTCCGTTGGATTATGCCTGAACGCCTTTAAGGTCGTATCCGCGCTGGACTGTAATGATAAATATGGGGCAATTTTCATTGTATGGCTTCTAAACCATTAAAAGTTTATTATTTACTTAACAGACGACAATGGATGTGATGCCAATAAACATATAACATTGTAAATTGGGAGGATCTTCGATCACCTGACAGTAGTTAGAATATGGGCAACCAGGAATTCTTGTTTGTATGCACCGGCTTTGATGTAACCGGCAATAAACTCATTGATGAGATAAAACCCACAGACCACCAGACTTCACGACGTGATACTTGGAAATGCTCATTAACCCTAGAACACTTATGAGTGATAAAGAAAAGGGACCGATATACCAAAGGATCACAACTGACCTTCATAAAGAAAGGCAATAAAATGTGTTAACAACGATTGACAGCGGACTCAATTGAAAATGATCGGTACTGGCACACTTGTTTTGTCCTCAGATATTGAGCTGTATGGTTGCTTGTAAAACTCACCCCTAATACAGGTGGGCTGCACGTATAAAGTTTACCCACCCTCCCGGTGTGCGCAACAGGATTACATTTATATTTATCAATAGAAAATAAAAAGCAGAGTGAAATTAGATTCATTTTCGTACAGCTAATTCTGTTCGCTTGTTAAACAATTTTTGCGCGGAGCTCAAAAAAGAGAGAGAAAAAGAGAAAAAAAAGAAAAAAAAAGAGAGAATCCGTATCTTTTGATGATTAAACGAGTATCTGAAAAGGTAACATATTATTAATGGGTACGCCATATTATTAATGGCGTTAAAAAGTTGCAGATTTGAGGCTTATTGTGGGAAATAGAATAAAACATAACACAATTATAAATTATTCCTGATATAAATAATTTCAACTTATTGTTGTTATAAATAATTGGTGGTAGCACATAAGCACGGTATGTTATAACAGTGGAGGTTAATAATATATGTCAGATTGGCTTAATGGGGCAAATATAATAAAATATAACACAATTATAAAATATTCCTTGTACAAATAATTTCAACTTATTGTTCCAATAAATTGTTGGTAGCAAATATGCACAGCATGTTATAGCAGTATTAGTTGGTATATGTCAGATTGGCTTAGTGTGGCAAATAGAATAAAACATAAGACGATTATAAAATATTCCTGATATAAATAATTTCAACTTATTGTGGTTATAAATTGGTGGTAGCAAATATGCACTGCATGTTATAGCAGTGTAGGCTAATGTAAGTCAGATTGGCTTAATGTGGCAAATATAATATAACATAACACAATTATAGAATATTCCTGATATACGATGCATAAATAAATAATTTTAACTTATTGTTGTAATAAATTGATGGTAGTAAATATTTACGGCATATTATTATTAGCTTTATATTCTCTTAATTAAAAACTATGAAAGTTTTGTCTATATTAATGTCAATATATACGTACATTTTTCTACGAAACACGTGTGTATACAGCATACATGCGTTGCAAAGACGTAATGTTAAATTATTTTAACATGTATATACATTTTATAAGCGCAACATTCTAAATATACAATGTTGTACCTGCGTTCAGGTTAAGCTTAAGCTTGTAAAATTATAAATTTATTGTCAAACATCGCGATATAACTGATTATGTACAACTAAGACATTTCTCAACATTTTTTAGATAATAACATTGATTGAAGAAATTAATACATACCATTAAAATGGTATACTTTTAATTTGTTTCAATAAAATAATTTTTGACGAAATGAAATAAAACAAAATTTAAATCACTCGGAATACGAAATAATATAAAACATGACTAGAAAAATAAGCTGGAAAACTTAATAAAATATATCAGTGTGATATTATAGCGGTGCGATATGATAATGTTATATGGACTAATTTAATATGATTAGAAAAATAAGTTGGAAAATTAAAAAAAAAATAAAAAAGTATAACAGTGCGATATTATAGCGGTGCGTTATGATAATGTCATATGAAATATTATAAGTTGGAAAAAGTATAGCAGTGCGATATTATAGCGGTGCGATAGGATAGTGTCATATGAAATATTATAAATTGGAAGAATTATAGCAATGCCGTATGAAAATGTAATACGAAATAATATAAAATGATTAGAAAAACAAGTAAGAAAGGCTACAGTCGACGTGCCGACTGTATAAGACCCCGTACTCCTTGTAGTGCGCATACAAAAATACTTACAAACTTAAAAGAAGAAGCAGTAGACTGATTCATAATTTAAAATACAAATTTAAAAAAAGATAATAGTTTAAATTAAAATTTAAAAAAGTAAAAAAAGTTACGCGCTAGCTGCAATCGAACCGGCGGTATCAGACACAGGATTCTCACATGTCGCCACTCTACCATATGCACCACACCTCAATTTTCAGGTATTGCTGATTATCTGCATTTACATATAATAATGTTTTGTTATAGAAAAAGAAAAAGAAAACAAATGGCTGTCTGCGCTGGGGTTCGAACCGCAGACCTCATGTTTCTCTAATGCATGTCACATCACTTGGACCACAGCACTGTTGACAATCAGGACGGCTAAAGTAGATAAACATTGATTTACCACTTTTCTTCAAACACGTACATAAATTACAATTTTTAACTTTTTTGACCAATTTGTTTCACATGATGTAGTTGTCCGATTTGGACCAAAATTGGTGAAGTTACTTTTAATAATTATGTAATACAAATTTTTTGTTTTTGACCGATTTGTCCGATCTTGATGAAACTTGATGACGATAGTTATAGTTATACCATACACCTAGTGTGTAAATTTGGTTATGATAGCTTTCTTAGTTTCAAAGTTGTAGTGCAATGAAAACTGTTTTTTACAATTTACGGGGGCGATAGGGGGCGTGGCAAAAATTTGAAATAAACTTAACCTGCCTGACATATAGACGGACTTTCATTCCAAATCTGGTGGCTCTAGCTCTTGTAGTTTAAAAGATCTAGGTGTTCATACGGACGGACGGACGGACAGACAGACGGACAGACAGACAGACGGACATTGCTATATCGACTCGGCTGTTGATGCTGATCTAGAATATATATACTTTATGGGGTCGGCCACGCCTCCTTCTGCCTGTTACGCACATTTCGCTTCTAACAAACCTAATAAACCTCTATACTCTTTTTTAGAGCAAATAAGTTGGAAAAGTATAGCAGTACGATATGATAATGCTATATGAAACATTATGAGTTGGAAACAGTATAGCAGTGCGGAAAGGAAATTTTATATGAAATATTATAAGTTGGAAAATGTACAGCAGTGCGATAATTTAGTTTCGTGTTTTATTGAATAATATATATATATATGGACGTTGATGTACTAACGGGACAGTACATTCAAGTGGTCCAGCAACACCAAGCAACGTGCTTGTTACCGCGCGGAACCCTGCAAATAATGCAGCCACCTCCCGCCCAACCGACCGAGGGGCACACCGCATAACGTACGGCTAGCGATAAACGCGAATCGAATTTAAAATTAGAACATAAAATAACTAAAAACGAAATACAATACATTTTAAATTATTAAGCTAAGATAATTAAGATCTAGACAGGTGACAGAGAAGAGAAGTTCTAATTAAGGGGGTCGAAGTAGAACTACCTACAACTCGAGAAAGTTTGTTGTAGTTACTACATAGGACTCGGAAAAGATTATGGATAGCAAAGTTGGTAGAACAAGGTTGAAGAGAGAGCGGAAGAAAGTTTCTAGTTGGTCTAATCGGAATAGCAAAACTAATCTGGCTGAGTAATTCTGAAGAATCAATTTCACCATTGATTAGTTTGTGTAGAAAAATTACACCGAGCACTGTTCTACGATCAGACAAAGAAGGCAGATTAATTAGTAAAAGTCTACTACGATAGGAAGGTAAGCGTATGTTAGTATTCCAGTTGAGAGACCTTACTGCAAAAAGAAGAAATTGTTTTTGTACAGATTCTATTCTATCCTGATGATGTAACCTGGTCCCAAGAACAGACTCAGCAGCCGAAACACAGAGTTTAACGTCGTCGGCATACATAAGCACACGAGAGTAACTGATCGCTAATGGAAGATCATTTATGAATAATATAAATAACAAGGGACCGAGATGGCTTCCTTGTGGAACACCCGAAGTTACTTGAACAGATTTGGACAAAGTGTCTTTAAAATAAACATGTTGTGTTCTAGAGCTCAAGTAATTAAAAATCCAAATAGTAAAGTTATAGGAAAGACCCAAAAGATTGAGCTTATGTATTAATAGGCTGTGATTAACGGAGTCGAAAGCCTTACTGAAATCTGTGTAAATGACGTCAGTTTGCAATTTTCTCTCAAAGCCCTTCAATGCAAATGATGTAAATTCTAACAGGTTAGTGGTAGTGGATCTATATTTCACAAACCCATGCTGGCTGGGTGAAATCATGGATCTACAGAAATGTTGCAGTTGAGAAGTTATTAATTTCTCAAAAGCCTTGGGAATAGCAGACAACTTGGAAATACCCCTATAGTTGCAAACATCGGATTTATTTCCTTTTTTGAAGAGGAATAATGTAAGATGATTTCCAAACATCAGGGAAACAGCATGTTTCAACAGACAATGTAAATAGTTTATACAAGGGCTTTAAAAGGCCGTCAGCACAGTTTTTAAGGACACAGCCAGGGACTCCGTCTGGACCAGGCGAAAAAACAGATTTAGTAGCCTTTAAATTACATAAGAGAGAGATTTCGGTGATGACTGGTGTAAAATTACTATTGAAGGAATTTAAATGATAAGGATAGGGTGAGTCACAGTTATACTCGTGCTTACTGTAAGTAGTTTGAAAAAAATCGGCAAATAAGTCGGCGATAGCCTTATCCGAATTAGCAGATTCTCTTTCAAAGAACACACTAGATGGAAGCGTTGATGATTTACGCTTCGAATTAACGAAGTTATAAAACCGTCTCGGATTCCTTCTGAACTGTTGACCACAGTCAGTAAGGTATTCCTTATAACGACGGTCGTTCAAAACATAGAAATCAGATCGAGCAATTAGATATCGCGAGAAATGCAAGGAAGAGCCAGTTTCCCTGAATCTCTTATAACATTTCGACTTTCTATTTTTGAGCAATGTTAACTCACGGGTAAACCAAATAGGCTTATTAGACCTGGTTGGAACACAGAACGGAACACAGACATCAATTAAGGAATTCAAGGTATTATAGAAGGTTGTAATTGCACTATCCATATCTCTACACATGAACAGTCGGGAATAAATAGAAGCTAATAAGCACTGTTGAAATAAAAAGTTAGTTGAAAAATAAAAAGGCAAGCTAGGGTTAATGTGCAAGCTACTGATGTTTACTTACGACAATAATAAATGCACAAAAACAAATTATGCGCGGGCGCGGCGACCGAAAACAAGAAAAACGGAATAACCGGCCAACACCAAAAATAAGATAAGCGCGGTAAAACAGATGAGAGCGCGACGGGAGCGTAAATATAGAAGAGAGCACGAAGATAGCGCCGAGAGAATGTTTACACAAACAAAGTGTTAGCACAAGCAACGGCGTAAAATTACAAGAACAAATTACAAATTATAATGTGTTATATTATTTTGATAAACAAGTGTCGAACTACGTTATTATATAATATTAATATATTGCATGTGTATAAAAGTTGTCAAGTTTTTATAAATTACGTACGTGATTGCTATTTAAATATGGATATTTTCGTTTTTATATGAATATCATGTATTTTACATTGTCATGTCTTATACAAATAATAAAATAATACTTATGTGAATATATATTATTCACATAAAAAAATAACATTTTTCTGGTTGATCCTGCCAGTAGTTATATGCTTGTCTCAAAGATTAAGCCATGTATGTCTAAGTACACACGAATTAAAAGTGAAACCGCAAAAGGCTCATTATATCAGTTATGGTTCCTTAGATCGTTAACAGTTATTTGGATAACTGTGGTAATTCTAGAGCTAACACATGCAATTAAAACATGCACCTTTTGGAACGTGTGCTTTTATTAGGCTAAAACCGAGCGATCGCGAGATCGTTACACTGGTTGCACTCTAGACAACATGCAGATCGTATGGTCTTGTACCGACGACAGATCTTTCAAATGTCTGCCCTATCAACTTTTGATGGTAGTATCGTGAACTAGGGAATCAGGGTTCGATTCCGGAGAGGAAGCCTGAGAAACGGCTACCACATCTAGGGAAGACAGCAGGCGCGTAAATATCCCACTCACAGCTCTGGGAGGTAGTGACGAAAAATAACAATACAGGACTCATATCCGAGGCCCTGTATTTGGAATGAGTACACTTTAAATCCATTAACAATGACCTAATGGAGGGCAAGTATGGTGCCAGCGGTAATTCCAGCTCCCATAGCGTATATTAAAGTCGTTGTGGTTAAAACGTTCATAGTTGAGCTTGTGCTTCATACAGGCAGTGCAACTTACAATTGTAGTTTACCTTTATGTATGTAAGCGTATTACCGGTGGAGTTCTTATATATATTTAAATACTTGTATTTTTTATATATTCTTCGTATTTAAAAACCTGCATTAGTGCTCTTCTTCTTATTGTGGGCCGGTACAATTACTTTGAACAAATTATTCTGTGCATGGGATAATGAAATAAGACCTCTGTTCTGTTTTCATTGGTTTTCGGATCAAGAGGTAATGATTAATAGAAGCAGTTTGGGGGCATTAGTATTACGACGCGAGAGGTGAAATTCTTGTACCGTCGTAAGACTAACTTAAGCGAAAGCATTTGCCAAAGATGTTGTTGAAATATCAGCCGATACTAATTGCAAAAGCGGTCTGCCCATTAACAGTCTGGCAACTCAATAGTATTGAAGAGTTGGTAAAATGAACCAGTTCATATATGAGTTTTTCACTAGAAAAAAAAAAGAAAAAGATTGAAATAACAACGCGAGTTTAAAAGAAGGAATAATACAATTGAAATATTTAAAAAGATAGTTATTTGTGTGTTATTGTTTGGGTGTAAAGATTGGAAATCCTGGAGTAACGAATTCATGAGGTATGCCATCTGGAAATTTTGCATAAGAGCACTTTTATGTGAAATAGACGCATTGAAGGTTATAGACGAAGAAGTAGAGGATACAGAAGAATGGAAGAAAATGAAAAACGCGCAAAAAGCGTAATTATTGAGTATTTAAGTGACTCATTTTTGAGTTATGCTAATAGCACAGATTCTGCAAAAGAAATATTGCAGAATTTGGACTCGATATATGAAAGGAAGAGTTTGGCTTCGCAATTATCTACACGCAAGCAATTGCTATCTTTAATGCTAAAGGGAGATACTCAGTTATTAATTCATTTTGCTTTGTTTGACAATCTCATTGCCGAATTACAAGCGTCTGGCACCAAAGTCGAAGAAATGGACAAAGTTTCACATTTATTGCTTAGTTTTCCATGCTTGTACGATGGAGTAATAACAGCGATTGAAACATTGGCAGAGCCAAATTTAACTTTGGCATTCGTTAAAAATAGACTGTTAGATCATGAAATCAAATTAAAAAATATTAGCAAAGACACTAGTTTAAAGGTAATGCAAGCTGTAAAGAATGATTTTAAGTCTCAATTCTCTAATAACAATATTAAGAAAAACAGTAAATTTGTAAAAAAGAATGGATATAAAACTCAGAAGAAATGTTTTCATTGTGGCAAACTTGGCCATCTAAAAAGGATTGTTTTGCATTAAAAAGAGGAAAAGAAAATAATGAAAATGGCAAGCATGCACAGATGACCAATGCACAGGTTCAGGCAAATAAATAAGGAATTGCATTTATGTTGAAACGCGCAAACAGTGGACATAATGTTGGATTCTTACTGGACTCTGGTGCGTCTGACCATTTAGCCAACAACGAAAACTTATTTAAAACTATAACTGAACTGGGTGAACCGATAAAAATTTCTGTGGCTAAAAATGATGTATATATTTATGCAATCAAGAAAGGCACAGTGGAACTGTTCACAATCACAAATAAAAGAATTGAACTTAAGGATGTTTTATATTGCCCCGAAATACCGGAAAATTTGATTTCAGTTAAGAAGATGCAGGAAGCAGGCCTTACAATTGTATTTCATCCAGGAGGTGTAATTGTTAAAAAAGGTAATTTGGAAATAATGAAAGGAAATATATTTGGAAATATTCCGCTGATTAATTTCTTTTCTAATAAATTGGCTTGTGTTGCTAATGCAAAGAACTTTAGTAGTTATAGTTTGTGGCATGAGAGGCTAGGACATGTAAGTAAAGGGAAGTTTTCAGAAATAAAAGCAAAAAATATGTTTAATGATACCGAAATATTAAATAAAATCCTACCAGAGGATGAATTGTGTGAAGCATGTGTAAAAAGAAAGCAGACAAGATTGTCTTTTGAAAAGTTTAAGAATAAAGACCATATAAAGCGACCCATATTTGTTTTTCATTCTGATGTGTGTGGGCCAATCACACCATCTACAGTTGATCATAAAAATTATTATGTTGTTTTCATTGACGAATATACACATTATTGCGTAACATATCTGTTGAGTTATAAGTCAGATGTTTTTGCTGTCTTTCAAGACTATGTAGCCAAAAGTGAAACGTTATTTAATTTAAAATTGGTTCATTTATATATTGACAATGGCAGAGAGTATTTATCGAATGAAATGAAAGAGTTTTGTATTCAAAAAGGCATAAGTTATCATTTAACTGTTCCACATACTCCGCAACAGAATGGTGTATCCGAAAGGATGATTAGAACTATAACGGAAAAAGCTCGTGCTTTAGTTATAGGGGGCAAAATCCAGAAATCTTTCTGGGGTGAAGCTGTGCTTACGGCTACATATTTGATTAATAGAAGCCCAACTAATGCATTACGTGAATGCAGAAAAACACCATTTGAAATGTGGCATGATAAAAAGCCATGTTTGAAATACTTAAGGGTATTTGGTTCGACAGTATATGTTCTCGATAAAACGAGAAAACGAAAGTTTGATCACAAATCATGGAAAGGTATACTTGTCGGTTATGAACCAAATGGATACAAAGTATGGAATGTGGAGGGCAGAAGGTTGATTACTGCAAGAGATGTTCTGTTTGACGAGTCAAACAGGGACATGACTAGTGCTGTGGTTGTTGAAAAAAACATGGATTACCACGAACAAGTGGAAAACATTGATCCGGATATTGAAGACTATAATCTTATGGAGTGTGAAAAGGTTCAGGAGAAATCTGATACTATAATATCAGAAATACAGCCTAGTGAAGTGGAAAATGCCGATCCTGAAATGTCAGGTATTTTATCTGAAAATAATGAAAGAAACTCTGAAGAAAGTGTTCGAAAAAGCGATAGACTAAAAGAAAAGCCTAAATTGTCATATAGAGATATGATTAAAAATTGTGTAATGCATGCAGAAACTTATATAAGTACTGACCCAACTTCGTTTGATGAAATTAACAGTAGAAGTGATAAGGTACAATAGAAAGAGGCTACCAATGATGAACTTAATTCTCATGAAGTGAACAATACTTGGTCATTAGTTGATATGCCTGAAAATAAGAATATTGTAGATTGTAAATGGATTTTTACAATAGCATATGCAGGACTATTTAATCGACTATGATGAAACATTTGCTCCAGTGGCTAGAATTTCAAGTTTTAGACTAATAATGTCCTTTTCAAACCAACATAGCTTGAGAGTACATCATATGGATGTGAAATCTGCCTTTTTGAATGGCAACTTACAGGAGGAAATATATATGAAAGTTCATCAGGGGCTGCAGTGCAAAATCAGCCAAGTATGTAAATTGACTAAAGCAATTTATGGTCTCAAGCAGGCGGCTAGGTGTTGGTTTGATGTTTTTGAAAAGGCCTTAAAAGATACTGGTTTTCAAAATTCACCTGTTGATAGATGTATATATATTCTTGATAGAAAGGATATTTTAAAAAATATATATGTGTTGCTTTATGTAGATGATCTGGTTATATGTACAGAAAATATTCATACAATGAATAAATTTAAAGCATATCTTATGAGTAAATTGCAAATGACTGACTTGATGGAAATAAAGTATTTCATAGGTATAAAGATTGACAGAAGAGATAATCAATTGGAACTTAGTCAATCAGCTTACATAAAAAATATTCTACTGAAATTCAATATGGTCGATTGTAATCCTGTCAAATCTCCACTTCCAGCTAAACTAAATTTTGAGTTATTGATACTCAGATGAAAAGGATGATAGTCCTTGCCAGAGTTTAATTGGATGTCTTATGTATGTCATGCTATGCACAAGACCAGATCTGAGTATATCTGTGAATTTGCTAAGTCGATATAGTCAAAAGAATAATAAAGAGCTTTGGCTTTGTTTAAAAAGAGTATTAAGATATTTAAAAGGAACTATCGACATAAAATTAACATTCACAAGAAACGAAAAGTATGACGACCTATTTGTTGGATTTGTAGACTCTGATTGGGGTGGAAGTCAATTAGACAGGAAAAGTACTACAGGGTATTTGTTCAAAATGTTTGAAACAAATCTAGTTTGCTGGAGTACTAGAAAACAAAATTCAGAGGCAGCATCATCAACAGAAGCCGAATACATGGCACTGTTTGAAGCTGTTAGAGAAGCTTTGTGGTTAAAATCCTTATAAGAAAGTTTGAACATAAAACTAGATCAGCCAATAAAAATCTTTGAGGACAATCAGGGTTGTATTAGTATAGCTAATAATCCCTCTTGCCACAAACGCTCTAAACATATAGATATAAAGTATAATTTTTCCCGTGAACAAGTTGAAAATAAACTAATAAAGATTGAGTTTATTTCCACAGATCACCAACTTGCGGATATACTGACAAAACCGTTGCCAGCACAACGTTTGGAACAGCTTAGACGAAAGCTGGGTCTAAGCGACTGATGGACATCAATTTCTCAATTTACCATAATAAAAATTAATTCTGAATTTAACTAAATTAATTTTTTTTTAAGTTACTTATGAATTTAATTTTTGCTTAAGAATATTGTTATTTGAAAACATATTTAATTTGTTAAACAACTCCATTTGAATATTGTTAATTTATAATTTTTCTTACGTTATGTATTATGTTTGATTTTTGATCTAATTGCGTTTTACTGGGTTTCCCCAATTCATGCAACAAATGTTGGATCAAGTGCACTCCCAGAGAAAAACTCGAATTGTAACTTCAATTATAAATAAAATATTTTTATTTTAAAATATGAGCACAGCGCTTTTGAGGAGGTGTGTTGAAATATCAGCCGATATTAATTGCAAAAGCGTTGTGCCCATTAACAGTCTGGCAACTCAATAGTATTGAACAGTTGGTAAAATGAACAAGTTCATATATGAGTTTTTCACTAGAAAAAAAAAAGAAAAAGATTGAAGCAACAACGCTAGTTTAAAAGAAAGAATAATGCAATTGAAATATTTAAAAAGCAAGTTAGAGGAAAGTTAGAGGTTCGAAGGCGATCAGACACCGCCCTAGTTCTAACCATAAACAATGCCAGCTAGGAATTGGGTCTAGCTACATTTATGGATCTCTCAGTCGCTTCCCGGGAAACCAAAGCTTTTGGGCCCCGGGGAAAGTATGGTTGCAAAGCTGAAACTTAAAGGAATTGACGGAAGGGCACCACCAGGAGTGGAGCGGCTTAATTTGACTCAACACGGGAAAACTTACCAGGTCCGAAAATAAGTGTGTTAGACAGACTGATAGCTCTTTCTCGAATCTATGGGTGGAGGTGCATGGCCGTTCTTAGTTCGTCGAGTGATTTGTCTGGTTAATTCCGATAACGAACGGGACTCAAATATATTAAAAAGATTTCTTCAGGATTATGGTGTTGAAGCTTATTTAGCCTTCATTCGTTGTGACAGTAAAATGTTTATTGTGTTTGAATGTGTTCATATAAGTGGTAACAGTTGGTTTGTCTCATTATAAGTACACTTGCTTCTTAAATGGACAAATTGCGTCTAGCAATAATGAGATTGAGCAATAACAGGTCTGTGATGCCCTTAGATGTCCTGGGCTGCACGCGTGCTACAATGAAAGTATCAACGTGTATTTCCTAGACCGAGAGATCCGGGTAAACCGCTAAACCACTTTCATGCTTGGGATTGTGAACTAAAACTGTTCACATGAACTTGGAATTCCCAGTAAGTATGAGTCATTAACTCCCTTTAAACACCGCCGTCCCTACTACCGATTGAATTATTTAGTGAGGTCTCCGGACGTGATCACTGTGACGCCTTGTGTGTTGCGGCTGTTTCGCAAAAGTTGACCGAACTTGATTATTTAGAGGAAGTAAAAGTCGTAACAAAGTTTCCGTAGGTGAACCTGCGGAAGGATCATTATTGTATAATGTTTCAAACCCTTAAATATATGAAATGTTATACTCTTTTTAATAAGGAACTATAAATTTTATAATTTCAATTTAAATATATACATTTTTCTATGAAATATGTATAAATACAACTTGCGTGTATACGTACCATAGTATACATGCATTGCACAGATGTGTTGTTCATTTTAACATGCGCATACATTATATAAGCGCAACAACCTAAATTTACAATGTTGTACCTGCGTTCAGGTTAATGTGTTACATATGTCGATTATAGTGCTTAAGCTTGTAAAATTATAAATTTATTGTCAAATATTGCATTATAACTGATTATGGAAAACTAAGAAGGAATTGATATATGTGAGTAAAATCGTGTATTTTTAATTTCTTTCAATAAAATAAATTTTGACGTAATGAAATAAAACAAAATTTTGAATCACTCTAAGCGGTGGATCACTCGGCTCATGGGTCGATGAAGAACGCAGCAAACTGTGTGTCGCCGTGTGAACTGCAGGACACATGAACATCGCCATTTTGAACGCATATCGCAGTCCATGCTGTTAGGTACTTTAATTAATTTTAGAGTGCTGCTTGGACTACATTTGGTTGGTAAAAATTTGTGTGAATTTTAAGCATATGGTATATTATTGTATAATATATGTGTGCTAGGCTGTAAAGTCTATTATCACATAATATATTCATAATATTAATAATCTCTATTGTGTATATTTGTTACAGAAATATGTTGAATTACACTTTCTTTATTCGATTCAAGTTAATACTGAGGAATGTCTAGAATAAAAGAAATGTTTTTTTTTCAACTAGAATTGCCTTTTATTAATGATGAGAAGAAGAATATTATTGTAATAATATGGAACTTCATAATAATAGTATTTTTCAATATGTTTATTTAAAACATTATTAAATAATTATACAACCTCAACTCATATGGGACTACCCCTGAATTTAAACATATTAATTAGTGGAGGAAAAAAAAGTAACAAGGATTTTATTAGTAGCGGCGAGCGGAAAGAAATCAGATCAGCACTAAGTCACTTTGTCTAAATGGCAAATGTGATTTGCAGTGAATGGAACATCAACATTATAGAATGAGAAATTAACGACTTAACTCCTTCTTAAATGAGGCCATTTACCCATAGAGGGTGCCCGGCCGGTACAATGTAAATCATTATTAGATTGTGTTTCCAAAGAGTCGTGTTGCTTGATAGTGCAGCGTTAAGTGAATGGTAAACTCCATCTAAAACTTAATATACCTATGAGACCGATAGTAAACAAGTACCGTGAGGGAAAGTTGAAAAGAACTCTGAATAGAGAGTTAAATAGTACGTGAAACTGTTTAGAGGTTAAGCCCGGTGAACCTGAATATCCGTTATGGAAAATTCATCATTAGACATGTAGTATTTAAACAATATTATAAAAGTAGTGTGTATTTATCCATATAAGGACATTGTAATCTATTAGTTAAAAGTAATTTATCAAAAAAATTTAGATAAATGTTTATTTAAATTAAAGAGCTTGTATTTTAACAAAAATAAATGTATTTAATTTGATAAAGTGCTGATAGATTTATATGAATACAGTGCGTTAATTTTTCGGAATTATATAATGGAATGATTATCATTGATTTTTATACTCTCTGCAAAGAGTATATTGGGTTTGTGCAAAAGTATGTAACAGGCAGAAGGAATCCTGGCAGACCATATAAAGTACATATATTCTTGATCAGCATCACAAGCCGAGTCGATATGGTATCTTACAGTATTGTAGTTTATAACTGGTGTGGAGACTACTCGGTGGCCCCGCCGAATACACACATACATACATATATGCATCATATATTGCCAAACGTATGTGTATTCGCCTACAAAGAAACAAACTGATGAATGTTTGATTATGTTTAGATTGTTTTTGTTTCAACGTGTTTTAATCCAAGTAAGACACATAGTAATATCTGGATACCGATTTTAATAATTTAATCGCGACAAATGCGGAGAGTATTATACGGTCTGGCGCGGTCGACTGTACTTTTCTTTCTTGTTTTGTTTATTATATACACTTGTATGATTAACAATGCGAAAGATTCAGGATACCTTCGGGACCCCTCTTGAAACACGGACCAAGGAGTCTAACATATGTGCAAGTTATTGGGTTAAAAACCTAATAGCGTAATTAACTTCACTAATAATGTGATTAGTTTTTTAGCTGTTTATAGTTAACACAATCCTGAGGCGTTCTATATAGTTATGTATGATTATTTATATTATTTATACCTCTAACTGGAACGTACCTTGAGCAAATATGCTGTGATCAGGTTGAAGTCAGGGGAAACAGTGATGGAAGACCGAAACAGTTCTGACGTGCAAATCGATTGTCAGAATTAAGTATAGGGGCAAAAGACCAATCGAACCATTTAGTAGCTGGTTCCTTCCGAAGTTTCCCTCAGGATAGCTGGTGCATTTAACTGTTGTATAAAATAATCTTATTTGGTAAAGCGAATGGTTAGAGGCCTTAGGGTCGAAACGATCTTAACCTATTCTCAAACTTGAAATGGGTAAGAACCTTAACTTTCTTGATATGAAGTTTAAGGTTATGACCTAATGTGCCCAGTGGGCCACTTTTGGTAGGCAGAACTGGCGCTGTGGGATGAACCAAACGTGATGTTACGGTGCCCAAATTAACAATTAATTCAGAAACCATGGAAGTCGAAATCCGCTAAGGAGTGTGTAATAACTCACCTGCCGAAGCAACTAGCCCTTCGAATGGATGGCGCTTAAGTTGTATACCTATACATTACCGCTAAAGGTGATGATTTATATTACTTGTAATATAAATTTTGAAACTTTAGTGAGTAGGAATGTACAATGGTATTCATAGAAGTGCTTGGCGTAAGCCTGCATGGAGCCGCCGTTGGTACAGATCTAGGTGGTAGTAGAAAATAATCGAATGAGACCTTGGAGGACTGAAGTGGAGAAGGGTTTCGAATGAACAGTGGTTGATCACGAGTTAGTCGGTCCTAAGATTAAGGCGAATGCTGAAAATTTACAAGTAAAAATTTGTCAAATTTTCAAACTGTAACTAAATTAATACACTTCAATAATTTTGCACGAAATGGAATCGGTTCCAATTCCGTAACCTGTTGAGTATCCGTTTGTTATTAAATATGGGCCTTGTGCTCATCCTGGCAACAGGAACGACCATAAAGAAGCCGTCGAGAGATATCGGAAGAGTTTTCTTTTCTGTTTTATAGCCGTACTACCATGGAAGTCTTTCGCAGAGAGATATGGTAGATGGGCTAGAAGAGCATGACATATACTGTTGTGTAGATGTTTTCTCCTCGGACCTTGAATATTTATTTTGAAGACGCGCAAACTTTTCAAAAGGCCATACCAATATCCGCAGCTGGTCTCCAAGGTGAAGAGCCTCTAGTCGATAGAATAATGTCGGTAAGGGAAGTCGGCAAATTCGACCCGTAACTTCGGGATAAGGATTGGCTCTGAAGATTGAGATAGTCGGGCTTAGTTGGGAAACAATAACATGGTTTATGTGCTCGTTCTGGGTAAATAGAGTTTCTGTCATTTATGGTAGTTACCACGGAAAACAAAACCCGGATAGTTTATTTACGTAGACAATTGTGGAACTTTCTTGCTAAAATTTTTAAGAATACTAACTGGGTAACCAGTTTCAGGGTCCAGGGGGTTACCAGCCCACTGGACTATCGAACTGACGGTGCAACTAACGATTATGAGCCTCGGATAGCTGAACATAGTTTAACCATAAATCCTATGGCCTAGCCGTGGGACCCATCAGGAGAGGAACGTAGTGGTTGGTGTGCATGTTTCCTTGTTGTGAATGTGGGCGGTCTTTTACGTCGAAGATCTGCCTCGGTATTCACATGTCTCGTCAGCACAAAGACAGGCTTGATCAGCTTCGTTTGCGTGTTGTTGTGAAAGCCAGGTGGAACGAGGAAGAGTAATCCAAGATGGCGAGGAAGGAAATCGAACTCACAGCAAATGGTGAGAGATTCATTAATAAAAAGCTAGCGGAAGTTTTTATCCACCGCAATGTCGACGCAATCAAGAAATGTCGACAGAGGGATGGATATATGGGCAAGCAGCTCCCATCCCAGAAGCAGATGAATCTCCGACCATATGGAGCCGCCCTACTTTAAGTGAGTCCGCTTCCCCCTCAACATCGAGGAGAGCTCCAATCGCTCCACTGAATTGTTCGGACGATATCCTCATGCGGATGCTTCGGGGTTCACCCCCCGTGGTATGAAGAAGATCTTGGAGAGTCGAAGTCCTGCAATCCATCGTAGATGAGGCGCAGACTTTGGGCAAAGTAGCAACTCTCCAACGTTTGTCCAACTACCTCCAGAAATTATTTCCGATTCGGAACGACCGCCCCGTTTCGGCGACAGTATCCCGCCCAATACCTCACAATAGGAGGCAAAGTAACTGTTACAAACACAAAGGTCGATGCATAAAGTCCTTGCTTGATGGAACCGACGAGTTGGCATTGCCAAACCAAGAGATCATGATTCCATACTGGAAACAGGTCATGACACAGCCAGCCCATCCCCGTGCAGAACCACAGTGCCCAATATGGGCAACGCACTCGAGGGGATATGGTGTCCTATTTGTATTAGGGACCTTAGGGGGCGTAAAGTGTCATTGACTTCGTCGGGATTATGCTTCGCATAATGAATCTGATCCTTTGGTGCGGAAATTTGCCCGTACTCATCCGAATGGCCCGAACCGTTTTTATTCCGAAGTCGGCAAAGGCCATATTTAATGGCCATATTTAAATAGCAATCACGTTCGTAATTTATAAAAACTTGACAACTTTTATACACATGCAATATATATATATATATATATATATATATATATATAATAAGATGTTTCGACGATTAGCTTATTAAAAAAATATAAACTTTATTTAACAAACTCGAAACTTCGGAGTACAAAACTAGACTGCTTATCCTATGTTCTGATGACGTTAAGCAAACCTCGGTTTGCAGCTTTCATTTATTGGACTTTGGACTCTTTGAGCTTTTAGCTCTTATATAAACAGAGAAAGATCTCGATCTTGAAGAGATTGAGAGTGTTCGGCTAGGATTTGTTTAACGTCAGCAGTTTTAACCCCAATGATGGGAATAACGATTCTGGCAATTGTTTATGATATTTAATGCATTCGTGGGAAGCCAGAATTGTTATTGTCACCATTTGATTTTCTCGAAAGTGTTTACATTAAGTTCTTGTGGTGTTATTGTCACCATTTGATTTTCTGAGAGTGTTTACATTAATCTTTGGTGTGAAAGAAATCTTTGACATAAATAATAAGTGTTGTGTATGTGGTGTATGTGGTGTATGGGTTTAGGTACGTATGTATCTACATATGTCACTTCCCCATCCTTAAGAAATGAGCCTGTCCTCAGGCGGTTAATTTTGGATATAGTGTTGGATCTATTACAATTTCTTCGATATTGTTTTCAATTACATTTGGATATATTTCTGTATCATTTTGAATATTTGATTGTATGTTTGGGGTTAATTCTTTTTTATTCTTATAATTAACAATAATTTTTCTTGGGATATTTTTATATTTAAAGATAATGTATAATATAAGTATGATTAAAATAATTGTTAAAGTTGTTATAGTTATAATTTGGAACGTGTTGTACAATTTTGTTTGTTGTTGGATAATTTCTTTGGTTTGGACATATGACAATGGTTCTAGTTTGGTTATATTATTATTTATGTAGACTGTTTGTGTGTAATCTAACATAGTATTAGTTATTTGAATTTCATCTAATTGGATTGAACAGTTTATAGCTTTTATCATATTGTTTCCTTCAATAATAATTTCTCGGTTGATACAATTTTGGTTTAATACAATTTTTGGTAAGTTCCATGTTAACATAATGTTTGGTTCTACATACTTGATTTCATAATTTTTATGGGATTTTGAATATCTACATTCTGTTTTATCTTGCTTTAATATTCCAGTAATACATTTGTTCATAACTATATTTTTATTGGTTGCTGTGAATGCTTTGTTGTTTTGTAAGTAGTAAGTGTCATGTATAGTTTCGGTCAAAATGTCTTTGTTTTCGTCAGGGTATGGAATAATGTCGTATAGTGCAGTATTTATAATTTCGCGTGGAATATGGGAAATAATTAAAATTTCGTTAGTAGTTGTTTTTAGCCAAGTTGATGTTTTAATATTTATTATTTTTTCAACGTTTAAATGTTTTAGTGATTCATATTTTAGTAATTTAGGGTTGAATATACCAAGCCTGGTTAATTGCATACCTAACTCAATGTCTTCGACATATTCTGTGAATTCTTGTAAGTTAAAAATTAGTAATTCGAGTCGTTGCTCTGCCTTATGTGTCATACTTAGTCTGTTCATTACTTCTATTCCTTTGTTAACAGCTTTTATTACTTCATTTAGTTCATTGACTTGAACACTATTTTCTGAAAGATTATCTATTTTTGATTGTAATTCTTCTTTGTCTTCTTGATCTAAAGTTCCGAAAAGGTATTTATAAAATGTGCCCATGAAATTTACAAGTCCTCTTTTATTTCGTTTTACTAGTCTTAAACCGTTCATTTCTCTGTCCAGTTTTTCTGTTAAGTACTGTATTTTTACTAATGGTTCAAATTCTTTTGTTTGTTCCATTAAATTATTATAAGTTTCTTCAGTTTTTGTTATATTAATAGTTAAATAGTGGTATTCGTATTTTATAGGTAAATTGATTGTTCCTGTTTGAAATATAAGATATCCGTTTTTGGAGTTAATTGGGTTGATTTCCAAATTTTGACCTTTTATTGGGCATACAAAGTTGAGTAGCATGAGTGTTATAATTATAGTTGTTAAATTATGATGGGTTATCATCTTGATTCGGGTTATTAGTTGATCTGGAATTATCATATTTACTTTCATTAGTTACTTTCTTTCTTTTATATTTTGATTTATAGTGTGTTATTTTTCTACCTCTGTTTACTTCTTCATAATGTTTTTCATCTATTTGTGTTATGTTTCCTGTTTGTTTAAATGGGTTTGTGGATTTAGATTTTACTAAAGGTGATTCCCTATATCTAGTATCTATTTCAAATTCGGTTCTTTTTTCATTAAGTCTTTCTATTTGCCTTTTCTTATTTAGCTGTGTATCATACTCAGGTGTTCCTGCATAAATGAAAATGTCTGCTGGTGTTCTACCAGTTGAATTATGTTTGGTTTTATGGTTATAAGTGTAAAGTATTACTTCAAATTTGGTTAATTTGTTTTCCTGGTTAGTGTCAGAATTAACTATTCTTAATTTTTCATTTATTGTTTTATGGAATCTTTCTATGTCGGATATACCGTTTTTGCTAGTTGTGATGGATATATTTACGTCTTCTGATTTTAACCACATTTGTAGTGCGGAGCACAAGAAAGCTGAGTCTTTATCTGCTTTTATTTCTATTGGTTTACCCATGTCATTAAATACTTTTAAAAGAGCTCTTTTGGCTTCTAGCCAATCTCGACCATTTACTTCTATTAAAGTTGCGTATTTGGAATATAAATCTATACAAGATAGAAATTGTTTTTTGTCTACCATATAAAAATCAATGACATATTTTTCTCTTGGATTATGGATTTCTGGAGTTAATTCAAAAGCTAACTTAGTGTTTCTATGTTCTGTTTTTGCTATATTACAAACTTTGCATTCGTTAATTATGTTTTGTATTAAGTTTTGATAATCTGGATAATAATATTTTTCTTTAAATAATAATGTCATTTTCTCTATTCCTGGATGTAATAACTTTTCGTGTGTGTTAATAATAAATTCTTTGAATTCGGCATATGTCTGGAGGTCTATTAGTTTGTTAGTTGATCTCATTACTTTTGTAATGTTATTGGGACTAATTATTTCAACGAAAGCATTCTGGAATGTAAGAAAGTCGGCTTCGTTGCTGAAGTATATAACACTATTTTTTGAACATAAGTATTCTTTAATTAATTCTTTTGCATGGTTGTGTGTCATTTCGACATAATTTATTAAGATTTTTGTTTTATGAAAATAATTAATAACGTTTGCGTTATTTGAGTTACTTTTTACAAATTCTATTTGTCTTTTAAAATAATTGATTGGTCTTTCTGTGATTGAAATGTAATATTGGTTATCTTCTTGAGCGCTGTGGATTGTTGCTACTGTTACATCGGAAGTTTCTCCTAACAAGTTTTCTTCAATTTTAATTCTAGACAAAGCATCTGCAACATAGTTTTCTTTACCTGGTACATATTTAATGTGATAATCAAATTCATTTAATTTTATTTTCCAGCGTTGTAATTTCATATTTGGTTCTTTAATATTATTAAGCCAAACAAGTGGTTTGTGGTCACTGAGAATCTCGAATTTTCTACCGTAGAGATAAGATCGGAAATATTTGGTTGCCCAAACGATGGCTAAAAGTTCCTTTTCAATTGCTGCATAGTTAATTTCATGTTCGTTTAAGGTTCTACTTGCGAAACAAATTGGTTTTTGATTTTGAGACAAAACAGCTCCAATAGCTATGTTACTGGCATCAGTTGTAAGACAAAATGGTTTTTCGAAATTTGGATAAACTAATATTGGATCGGATGTTATAAGTACTTTTAATTTTTCAAAAGCAGAAATGTAATTGGGTTCTTTTATATTTATAGTTGCACCTTTCTTTAATTTTAAAGTCATTGGCTTTACAACGTGTGCAAAATTAGGAATGAATTTTCTGTAATAACCACAAAGACCTAAAAACGATTTTATTTCTTTGGGTGTTTTTGGAATTGGGAAATGTTGTATAGCAGAGATTTTAGTTGGGTTTGGTTGTATTCCTTCTGTTGTTATTATGTGACCTAGGAATTCAGTTTCCTTTTTCATGAATTCGCATTTATCTAATTGCAATTTTAGATTAGCTTCGCGCAGTTTTGTAAATACCCTTTTTAATGATAATAAATGTTCTTCCAATGAAGTGGAATACACTATTATATCATCCATGTATACTAAACAATCTTTGTAAATTAGATCTTCTAATAGATTGTTCATGCAACGTTGAAATGTTGCTGGGGCATTTTTCAATCCAAAAGGCATTCGAGTGTATTCGTAATGTCCATTTTTAGTTGAAAAAGCTGTTTTTGGTATACTTTGTGGGTCCATTTGTATCTGATGAAATCCTTTCGCTAAGTCAATTGTAGTGAAATACTGACATTTTCCAAGTTTGTCTAGTATATCATCCATGACTGGTATAGGATATTTATCATCGATTGTTATTTCATTTAAGTTTCGATAGTCAATAACTATACGGAACTTTTCTTTACCCGATGCGTCACGTTTCTTTGGCACAATCCAAATTGGTGAGCAATAAGGTGATTTTGATTTACGTATTATACCTTGTTCAATCATTTCTTTGATTTGTTTTTCGACTTCTTCGTCGAATGTTTGCGCATACTTGTATGGACGCTTTTGGATTGGGTCTTCGTGTTTAGTTTGGATGACATGCTTAATTGTACTGGTGAAAGTCAAATTTTCACTTTCTTTGTACTGAATGTCACTAAACTCGAAAAGAATTTTGGTTAGTTTACATTTTTCTTCATCGTTTAGATGTTCTAATCGAAATTGATTTGTTTCATTTAATTCATTGTTGATAGCATAATTTATTGCTATGTCTTTTGTTTGGGGCGGATCAAGGCATTGAAATGCGGTCTTGTCCTTGACAGAATTCTCACGGTCATATCTCATTGAGAATAGATGATCGTTTAGAATAACTGTTTTTTGTTTATAATCAATTTTTGCTTCACAAGATTCCAGATATTCTCTACCTAATAAGATATCGTATTTATCAGAAAAGTTGTGTAAGTAAAATGTTTGATGGGTAGGGCATAGTTTACTAGGGGCAAAAGATACACAATTCTTTAATTGAACAATACCATTTATTGTTTGTACGTTCAATTGACAAGTTTTTGTAGGAAATTTTAAAAGGTTTTCTTTAATTAGATTTATGGATGAACCTGTGTCAATTACACAGTTAAAATTTTGTCCATTCATAATTAATCTGATGAAGGGATTGGTTCTTCGTTGTCCGAGGCTTCTTGATGAAAATTTTTCTGATGTGTCCATTTTAGAATGGCCACTAGTTTCTCTCTGTCTTTTATGAGAGTGATTGGGAGGTCTTTGACTCTGATTTTGGTAATTCATTGGGTTTTGTGATCTAGCTTGATCGAGGTTTTGTTTGAATTCTTTATGTAATGCCTCAGCATTTTCTTTTGGTTTATGATTTGAATTAGCGTTATTTGAATAATTTGGAGTAGGGTAATAATTCTGATTACTTCCCTTTCCACGGTTTTCAGTGCTTTGTGTTTTATTTGTCTTAGAATTGTCATTGCTTTGGTTATTACGTTCGTTATAACCATTTTCGTACAATCCTTCGCGTTGAGCTACTTGTTTTAATTTTGAGACTGTTGTAATGTCATATCGTGCTAATGTCATAAAAATTCGGTCCGGTAATTTTTTGGTAATAACGTCTTTAATAGTATTATTCATTGCATTAGTGTACAATAGAGTGTTCTGGACCTGATTCTCTAACATTAACTTATTAGATATTACAAAGGATTTATACTCTAGATCTTCAACAAACTTACGGATACTATTATTAAAGTTGGTGTTATAGAGACGTCGTAGAAGCTCTTCATAAGGGGTCTGTGTTTTGAATTCGTCGATGAGGGCGCTCCTCAACTCTCCCCAGGTTGTGGCTGCTGTCAGCTGCGACACTCGTTGTGCGGATCCGGTGGTCTGCATCTCGATTGCTCCGAATAGGACACTATGTTGTCTCACATCCTGTGTTGGATATAACTGCATGATGAAATCAATCCTCCTTATGAATGCAGTTAGTTCCACGGTTTTTCCGTCGAACACTGGCACTTGTCGAATTTGTCCAAGCGCTTGTTTCAGATGTATTTCTGATAGTTCCATTGGTGGGTTGGTTGCCATGGTGTTGTTGTAGATTTGTTTTATTTGTTGGCAATTGTCACTTCAGGTTTTTGTTTAACTGTCACTTTTTGTTTTAATTGTCACTTTTGTTGAATTGTTTTGTTGAATTATAAGAGACTTACGTTTACAGGGATCAATAAATTGATGTGTAAAGCCCAGATATAAGCTCTTTAATTACAGTTGTTCAAATAGTCCAGAGGATCTATTTTTTGGTTGAACACTGTTTGGTGTTTTGCGCGGTTTTTCTTTTAATAGCAATTATCTTTGGTGGCGGTCGCACATTTAAATATGGGCCACGACTGATAATTGGGTTATGAGTCACACACGCTTAGGTTCTTTGGCGGATATTAAGATAATAGTTTTTCCAAAATTGTAATGTTTTAACCGTTTCCTTGCCGCGGAAAATTCGCGAGCTCAAATCCTAGAAATTCCTTGGTCGTACAAGGATTTCTTTTCAATGGATTGAAAATAAAGGACGATTACTTTATTACGAGGATATTTATTATCAATATCCTACCGGCTGCGCCAATAAGATGTTTCGACGATTAGCTTATTAAAAAAATATAAACTTTATTTAACAAACTCGAAACTTCGGAGTACAAAACTAGACTGCTTATCCTATGTTCTGATGACGTTAAGCAAACCTCGGTTTGCAGCTTTCATTTATTGGACTTTGGACTCTTTGAGCTTTTAGCTCTTATATAAACAGAGAAAGATCTCGATCTTGAAGAGATTGAGAGTGTTCGGCTAGGATTTGTTTAACGTCAGCAGTTTTAACCCCAATGATGGGAATAACGATTCTGGCAATTGTTTATGATATTTAATGCATTCGTGGGAAGCCAGAATTGTTATTGTCACCATTTGATTTTCTCGAAAGTGTTTACATTAAGTTCTTGTGGTGTTATTGTCACCATTTGATTTTCTGAGAGTGTTTACATTAATCTTTGGTGTGAAAGAAATCTTTGACATAAATAATAAGTGTTGTGTATGTGGTGTATGTGGTGTATGTGGTGTATGGGTTTAGGTACGTATGTATCTACATATGTCACTATATATATATATATATATATATAAATATATACACACAAATCCGTTCAAAAATATAATTTTTATTACACTTACTTAATATATAATGTATCACACATGCATTATTTAAATTCTACCGAAATTGAAAGATACATTTTGACAATAAATTTATAAATTACATAAGATGCACAAACATATAATAATCACACATTAAAAAACCTTTAAACATAATATAATAAAATATAATGTTTAAAGTTAAGCTGCAATATTTCAGACTATTGCATATTCCTTGCAAAAGAGAATCGGAAAAACACTTGTATACGAGCACGCATGCCTTCCAATTTTCTAATCAGGTTAAACACTGACTTCATATATATAGATAAAGCATTATATTACCATCCAATTTTCGTAATAATTTTAATTACTACCAACCATATGTTGGTAATAATTTTAATTATATATAAATATTAATTATTCACATATTTTGAAAAGAATAACTCCCCTGTGATAAACTGGAAACATATTAAATATATATTATTATTAAATATATATTTAAACCAATATTGTTAAAATATATGGTATTTTAATGTGGCAACACAAATACTATGTTAAGCTTATGTAAAATTATAAAACGATCTGGCAGCGCTACCAAGTTGATTTTGCCATTGAATAAATCGCGCTTATAGAGAAAACATCACAACAGGTTATGGGCCCAGATGAATTCAATACAGTCAAGAATCTTCGTGATTTAAAAAGCCCGTAAAAAGGAAATATAAGACAGTCCGAAGTGGTGTGTCCAGCTTTTTATTTCTCGTGTGTCGACAAATAATTAGTGAAAATGGCAAACAACAATTTTTATTCAATCGAAAAGCTTGACGACAAAAACTATGCAATTTGGTGTGTCCAAATGCGCAGTGTACTAGTTCACTCTGATGCATGGAAAATTACTAGTGGTGTCGAAGTAAAGCCAGAGTCGGACAGTAGTAATTGGGAAAGAGCTGATGAAAAAGCATTAGCAACAATAACATTAAGTGTTAGGCCTACTTAGCTTAACTATATTAAAAACTGCAGTACGTCAGCAGAAGCGTGGCAAAAACTAAAGCAAGTACACGAGCCAAGTGGACCGGCGCAAAAAGTTTCGTTGTATAAATCATTATTAAATCTTCGTTTGTCGGAAGATATGAACGCGGTTAAATACATGAATGATTTCGAAAATGTGATTGACAAACTTAAAGAAGTCAATGTGGTACTAAATGATGAAGTTGTCGTCATAATACTGTTGTCGAGCCTACCACAATCATTCGAAAACTTTGTCATAGCTATGGAAATTCGCGATGAGCTTCCAAATTTCAACATGTTGCGAAATAAATTCTTGGAAGAAGCAGATCGACGAATTAACGCGAAAGACGAAAATGCTACACAACAAGCATACATGGTGAAGAACAAAGAGAATAAGGCAAGTGAAGCGAATAGAAGTACCGCAAAGGGAAAATGTTTCGTATGCGGCAAGCGCGGACACTTCGCGGCGGCGTGTCGCCAAAACAAACGGAAATACGTAGAAAAAGTGCCGAAAGAAGAGGGAGAAAAACATCGTTCGTTTGTATGTGTGTCACCAAACGCTGCTCTCTTTTACAGTAAGCAAAATACACACAGCGACTTATGGTGCGTGGACAGTGGTGCTACCACACACATGTGCAACAATCGAGAACTATTCGTCGAGTATACAGAAGCTCATGAGAAAGTGTTAGTTGCGTGAAATAAATCAATCGATGCTGTAGGTATAGGCAAAGTACGCATTAAAACACATAAATCAGTGTTTAATTTGAAAAACGTATTACATGTACCGGATTTACAAACAAATTTTTTCTCAGTTAGCAAGGGTGCGGAAAACGGACTTCAGATTGTTTTCGGTAGCAAATTTGCAATAGTTAAAATAAAAGACAATAACGAGGTGATCGCAATTGCAAATAAAGATAACGGCTTGTATATGTTTAAAAATGTTTTGCAGTCGGTATACCTATCGTGCGTCGAGAACGGTATTAAGTGGCATAATAGATTTGGACATGTAAGTATGCAAAGCCTGTATAAAATGGTATCTAACGAAATCGTACAAGGTATCGAGAAATTTCAGCCGACGGTAAACCTTACGTGTGTGTCATGTATGAAAAGTAAAATTTGCTCACAGCCTTTTACAGAGGCAAGTTACCGTGCGAAAAATGTTTTAGAAATAATACACTCGGATGTGTGCGGACCATTTGATACGAAATCAATCGGCGGGTCAAGATATTTTCTAACATTTATTGACGATATGTCGAGATACGCAACAGTGTTTTTCATACAAAATAAAAGTGAAGTGCTGCAACATTTTAAAAACTACGAATCATATGTTGAGAAGCAAACCGGACACAAGATTGAGACACTTAGAAGTGATAACGGTGGCGAGTATTTAAGCAACGAATTCGAGCGATATTTGAAAGGTGAAGGCATCAAACGACAGCTGACAGTTCCACATACGCCCCAACAGAATGGCGTAGCTGAGCGTTTCAATCGTACGCTAGTGGAAATGGCTCGGTGTTTGCTCGTTCACTCCGGACTCGAAGAAAAGTTCTGGGCAGAGGCGTGTGCATGTGCGACATACATTAGAAACCGCACAACAACAAGAGCTCTTCAAGACGCAACCCCGTTTGAAACATGGTTTCAGAGTAAATCAATGGTAAAGCACTTCAAGGTATTCGGATGTTTAGCAGTTGGTCTCGATAAAACACAAAAACGTAAGTTCGTTGCTAAAGGCAAGGAATACATATTTGTAGGGTATAGTACCGGAACTAAAGGTTACAGACTATATGACCAAGAGCAACGAAAGATCGTAGTTAAACGGGACGTTAAGTTCGATGAAGACGGGCAGACCGACAAAGCAGAAAATAGAAGAGGTTAAAGTTCCAGAAACCTTAAAAGTGGCACTAGCATCGGATAATATGGAGAACTGGAAGAAGGCAATGCAGGTTGAGTACGACTCGCTGATAGCTAACAATACATGGACATTGGTCGACCTGCCTCCCGGCAAGAAAACAATCGGATGCAAGTGGGTATACAGCTTGAAAGGAGATGCAGATGGTTTCATAGATCGATTCAAGGCAAGGCTTGTGGCTAAGGGATGTAGCCAGCAATATGGAATCAACTATGAAGAAACATTCTCACCTGTAGTGCGTTACGCAACAATACGCATGGTTTTCGCATTGGCAGCGGAGTTCGAACTATATTTACACCAAATGGATGTGTGCACGGCGTACTTAAATAGTGATTTAAGCGACGAAATTTACATGACCCAGCCCGAGATGTTTATCAGCAAGGAGTATCCTAAACGAGTGGCAAAGCTAAGCAAGGCAATCTACGGTTTGAAGCAATCCGGCCGCGAATGGAATTCAAAGTTAGATGATGTTCTAAAGAAATACGGATTTCAACCTTGCAGCAACAAGCCATGCTTGTATACAATGCTTGTCGGCGATAACATTAATCTTGTAGCAGTATATGTCGATGACATACTCGTAGCGAGCAAAAATCTCCAGGATCTTCACGACATTAAGAAATACATCGGAAGCCAGTTTAAGTCAATCGAAAAAGGAGCAGTAAGCAGCTTTCTTGGTTTTGAAGTAAAACGTCCTGCACCGACTGGCGATGTGATTGTGTATCAATCCAAATATATTGATATGATGTTGTATCAATACAATATGCAGAACTGCAGATCCACAGCGACCCCTTTGGATGCTGGATATCAGGTGAAAGTACTTAGATATATCTACACGACCAGATATTCTTCATTCGGTATCGAAGCTTTCACAGAAGAATAAGAACCCATCGAGCGAAGATGAGAATAGCGCAAAACACATACTGCGTTATTTATCCAGCACAAAGCATTACAAGTTGCACTATCATAAGACGAACAAGTTAATCGAGGGCTATACGGATGCCGACTGGGGAGGTAATATTATCGATCGAAAGTCTTTTACAGGTTATTTGTTCATTCTGGCTGGAGCAGTGTTTTCCTGGGAATCGCATAAACAGTCGACAGTGGCCCTGAGTAGCACCGAGGCGGAGTACATGGCAATGGCGGCAGCGGCTAAAGAAGCGGTGTACTTAAGAAGACACGTTAAGGAAATTGGGTGTTTTCCTTCCGATCATCCGTTGTGCATTTATGGAGACAACCTCAGTGCGCAGCATTTAGCTAAGAATCATATGTATCATGCAAGAAGCAAACATATCGATATACGTTATCATTTCATTCGAGAATTAGTTGATAAAGACGAAATAGTTTTAAAGTATGTGGATACAACAAATATGATAGCAGACATTTGTACTAAGAATTTGAATAAGCAAAAGCATATGAAATTGTTAAACATGACAGGTTTAAAGAACACTACATAAATCAATGTAATTTTGTATTGAGAAGAGGTGTTAAAATATTTGGTATTTTAATGTGGCAACACAAAATACTATGTTAAGCTTATGTAAAATTATAAAACGATCTGGCAGCGCTACCAAGTTGATTTTGCCATTGAATAAATCGCGCTTATAGAGAAAACATCACAACAAATATATCTCGGCTTATTCCAACTATTTATCTATTTTTAACTAAAATTTTTAGAAATTATATAAAATGCTTGTCTGAACTCACATAGATGAGCACCATGTATAGGTTTTGTGACACGTTTTCTCTAAATCGGTCACTTTATTTAAGCCTCTCCCTTACTTTGTGATTTTGCATGCATTATATTAATAATGCACTATAATACTTCATTATTATTGCACCAAATACTTTAAATAACCATGCCGGCAAGATAGTGCACCACGTCATATAGAATTTATATATTTGATTTTTTTTAATTTAAATTATTGATTGCATTGTCACATTGAACACTTGTTGTCACTTTTTGCAGTTCCCAAAACTTTTTTATTTTTGGAAATTGTTTAAATTATTTCTGCTGGGATTAACCAACTCGCGATATCACTAGTTGCTGGGCGATCAGAGTTAAGTCACACTGCACGCACCGTTACCGTTCATGTTCACAGTTGTTTATGGAATGAGACTTTAAAATGTGTGCCCGGGCGTCGTGTGCCCCGAGCCCGCAGCAGACGTAGCTGACTCTTCGTCGCTGTGACTGTGGGAGATTGGGAGAGGCAGATATCACAAGAGAGTTAAGAGTCGAAACCGTTCATGCTGCTGACTCCCAGAGATCGTTTACAAAGAGCCACAGAGAGAGAGAGAGAGAGAGAGAGACACAATGAGAGAGAGAGAGAGTGAGAGCGTCAACAGATAAAGAGAACGCAACGACTTTGATTTTGTGATGGACTGAAACTGAAGCGCAGTGTCAGAGTAGATGATAATGCAATTGTTGTTGTTATTACTGTTCTTTTTGCTGCTGCTGCGCCGCTCTGCATGCAGTTTGCTCTTGCTCTTGTTATTAACGAATGTTGTTGTTGTTGTTAGTTTTGCTAGTGCAATCTGCAATGCATGCTAAAAGTTGCGCTGTGTGAACTTCTTTAGTCAATGTTAATAATGATTATTTCGTCACTTAGTTTTGTGCTCATTTTGATTAGCGGGTGCTTAAAGTTACGTAAATAAGTTTGTTTGGTAATTAACACCTCTGACTTTCGCTACCATGCGAACGCTGTCAAAGTTTGTATAACTTGCTTACAGGTCGCTTTGTAGTCGACCAAACAGGCCGAATCGTTTATTGTGACACTTTGACCTTTTGTGTTTGCAATTCGGTTTTCCAGTCATTTTTTTTAGAACCCGTACTCTAAAAAAGAGTAGAGGGGTCTATTAGGTTTGTCAGAAGCGAAATGTGCGTAACAGGCAGAAGGAGGCGTGGCCGACCCCATAAAGTATATATATTCTTGATCAGCATCAACAGCCGAGTCGATATAGCAATGTCCGTCTGTCCGTCTGTCTGTCCGTCCGTCTGAACACCTGGATCTTTTAAACTACAAAAGCTAGAGGCACCAAATTTATAATTAAAGTCCGTTATTAAGTCAGGCAGGTTAAGTTTATTTAAAATTTTTGCCACGCCCCTTACCGCCCCCGCAATGAGCAAAAAACACACCTCGAAAAAAAAATGTAGTTTTAGGCAATTAACTCAGTAACTATGGCACTTAGGAACACCATTTATGGTAAATAGATTGCTAGAGACAGCCTTAATACAATGCCATTCAAAATTATGAGCTGATACGCCCCCATTTTTCATTAGAGTTAACCAAACGTTTACGCTTTAAGCCATGTTTAAAGCATTTATTCATATAGTAGGGAGTTGTAATCCAACATACGTATAGAGACATATAAAATCAAACTATTCTGAAAGTGGCATCAAAATACTACCTTTAACAAAAGAGCTACTGCGTTACAAAGTTTGTTATTTAACTGCAATATCACTTACGCGCGAGAGCGAGAATGTGTGTTTGTATGAATAATATGTAAATTCTGATATTCGGAGAATTCTTGAAAGTGGCGCGTGGTGCAACTGATAGAGTTTGTCTGAGGTTGTAGGTTCGATGCTGGCAATGCGAATTGTTAAATTATTTTTTTTAAATTTCAATTCAAATTGAATACAAATGTGCACTACTATGAGAGTACGGGGTCTTATATAGTCGGCTCGGTCGACTGTAGCCTTTCTTACTTGTTGTCTTTAATTTTGATTCTCTAATAATTTTGGTTTGTTTCAGAATTTTGAACTAAAACCAGTCTTAAGTCCTCCATGGTCACTTTAAATTTAGGTAGTTCCAGTGTTGGTCTACCAAAAGCTTAAGAACAGCATTGCTTGCTTTTCTTTTTACAGTTTTAGGTTATGTAAGTTATCGATAACAATGGAACTTACTATAACTTATTATTTTTAAGCTTTGAAAAGGAATTATTTTGATCAATAAAACCGTAAGTAATTATAGTGCTATGGCCTCTAACTCAAAGTAATTGGTAAAATGTTAGTTAAGATACTCAAATTAATCTAAATTTTTATTAAAGCTTTCGGAAGCTAATTATTACATCCTGTTACTTATTATGAAAAACTACATAAGTAAAAACATATTTTAACAAACAAAAAATTGTAATATAAATTAATTAATTTCATTCGCCAAGTTGTCGATAACACAAACAAGCTAAGCTTCGAGTCTGACTTCTAATTTGAAATTCAAGTATTTGAAAAAAGTTTGTGCAGAACCAATTTAAGTTAGCTTAAATGTATCGAAACACTCACTTGGTGATGCGCATTAGAAGTTGACCAACAATTTTAGAAAACTGCAACTTAAAATGTAAATGGAAAAATGGAAAATGTGAATTGTAAAAAGAAAATGGAACTTGCACTGAAACTGGACTCTTGCTGAGTTTTCTGGCGTTGATGGGTCTAAGACTACGATGGGCATGACAGATAGACACTTTGGTAGATAGTTGGAAATTCCATGATTAATGACATCGGGAAATGGATTTCTTTGCTTTTGGTTTTGCTTTTGTTTGTGCAACTAATTGAGAAATTTACATATAGTGTCACACACACACACACAAATCTGGCTCTGGCATGGTGTCCCAGCACAGATTTCACATTTTGTACGAGTTTGAAATTCTTTGATAAATATCAAAGAAATCAATTTAAATTTTCACATTTTTTGTGGAAAATATTTTGTTTTTTAGTTTTATTTAGACCGTGTAGTATTAAAAAGAGTAGAGTCTATTAAGTTGTACGTGTATGGTATCATTTTAACTATTGTAACCAAGTTTGATCCAGATCACACAACTATAGCCTATAGCTCCCATAGGTGAAATCGATCCAAAAATGGGAAGTTTGTATGAAGACATGTACTGTTAGTTAAGCTACCGCAATTAAACTTACGCATTATGTGTAGTTAATGCTAATAGCTATCCTGCATAAGATTGGTTTAGATCGGACAACTAAATCATATAGCTCCCATATTACAAATTGCTCGAAAATGGCATATTTGTATGGAAAACTTTGCACTAGAAGGAGTACGCTGTCTTTTACAGTTGGTTTGCTCGACTGTAGTATATTTCATTCTGAATTTGACAAATTGTCGATTTTTCAAAGTCGTCAACGCTGGAAATTTGTCAGTGCATTGTTTGAATTTTGGCATCGGTCAGGTGCGGAAAGGTATTCAATGCCCTGCAAGAGATCAGTGAGGTTCAGTGGGCTTCAGCTCTGGTCAGGTCAAAAACTTGCCTTAAACTGATTGTAAACTGAGACACATGCTAATCCCCAGACATTTACACTGCTCAGCATCAGAATCAATCAGTGAAAATTCAATGGAAAACTGTGGAAAATTCTTAGATGGGTTTATTAGATCAGTTGTGTGTGACTGTCTTAAGTAAAGGGCCTAAAGAAGTACATAAGAGGTGGAAAAAGGCGTGATTTAACCTTTTATATATAATATATAGGTTCTTATTCAGTCTGTTTGTCTATTTAGGATCCGTTCAGTACGCTGTTTTTTACAGTTGGTTCGTTATACGCTATTTTGTCTACCATATTTTATTAGACCCCGTACTCTAAAAAAGAGTATAGGGGTCTATTAGGTTTGTCAGAAGCGAAATGTGCGTAACAGGCAGAAGGAGGCGTGGCCGACCCCATAAAGTATATATATTCTAGATCAGCATCAACAGCCGAGTCGATATAGCAATGTCCGTCTGTCCGTCTGTCCGTCTGTCTGTCTGTCTGTCTGTCCGTCCGTCCGTATGAACACCTGGATCTTTTAAACTACAAAAGCTAGAGACACAAAATTTGGAATGAAAGTCCGTTATCTTCGCGAGCAGATCAAGTTTATTTCAAATTGTTGCCACGCCCCTTACCGCCCCCGCAATGAGCAAAAAACCAGACACACCTCGAAAAAAATTTACTTTTAGGCCAATAACTCAGTAACTATGGCACTTAGGAACACCATTTCTGGTAAACAGGTTGCTAGTGACACCCTTAATGCAATGCCATTAAAAATTTTGAGCTGCCACGCCCCCTTTTCTCCTGAGAGTCAACCAAACGTTTTCACTTTAATGCCATGTTTAAGGCATTTATTCATATAGTAGAGTGTTGTAATTCAACATTCGTATAGAGACCTATAAAATCAAACTATTCTGAAAGGGGCATCAACATACTACCTTTAACAAAAGAGCTACTGCGTTACAAAGTTTGTTATTTAACTGCAATATCACTTACGCGCGAGAGCGAGACAGAAACATACAAACACATGTTCGAACGTTTTCGATGCTTGTGTGGCGACAGCGCTGCCGGCAGACGCTGGCCGCGCCGAATACACACATACATACATACATGCATACATATAATTTCAAACGAATGTGTGTTTGTATGAATAATATGTAAATGCTATCGGAGAATTCTTGAAAGTGGCGCGTGTTGCAACTGATAGAGTTGCGGCAATGCGAATTGTTAATTTAATTTTTTTTAATTTCAATTCAAAATGTACATATAAAATTAAAATTTTTAAATTTCATTCAATAATTTAAATTTAAATTGAATACAATTGCGCACTTCTATGGGAGTACGGGGTCTTTTACAGTCGGCCCGATCGACTGTAGCCTTTCTTACTTGTTTGGAATTTGATTTCAGTTGGCATTCGTTTGGGGACAAACACAGATGCAGTCGTTGGGATTCAGTTTATTGACTTCAAGTTGAACATGTTCGAATCCATTATGGTTATTATGAATGGCACATAGTGCTCTCCTCTTGTTCCTCTTGTTGATGCTGCTTCATTGCCAAATTGTATTTTATGCTCCTTTTAATTAGCCGCCTCCCAAGTGGCCAAGTCATTTCGCCGCCGCATTCGCCATTTGCTACGACCGTTTCTCTCCGATTTCATTCCCGATTCCAGCGCCTGCTTACTGCTGTCTGTTGTTCTTGTTGCTGATTTTTAGGCCTACATAATGGCCAATTATGCCCACTTGGTTGCGGACATAACGCCGGTCTCGCTCTCTCCTACCCACCTCTCTCTTTCACACTCTCTCTCCACCCCTCTCTGTGTTCTCTTTGCGTTTTAATAGTAAAGTATATTTGGATGGATATATCTTTGTTCTGACTTTGGCTTTGGTTCGGGCCTTTCCCAAAATTAGTCTTGTATTCAATGGAATTCAATGGAAATTAATTTCTTTTCTTTTTTTCGCCTCTCTCCTCCTTCCTATCTCCCTCTTTATTTTTAATTTTATTTTAGCTATCTTATCTGTTCCATATGCTTTGCCTTTATTTTCATTTTCACTTTTATTATTTTTATTATTTTTCCTGTATTTTTTTTTAAGTTTTGCTGTTCTTGTTTTCACTTTCTGACCAAAGTTTTCTCAGCTCTTCGTGTAGTTTGATTATTGATGTCTTTCGATTAGCGTTCTTAATTTTTTTTATTTTGGCTTGTCAAAACACTGTTGGCAAAAAGCACCAAATTCTTGCCTAACTTTCAAAATACAGCAAGTCATGAAACTTTAAAGGAATTGGCTTGAATAAACATAATAATATATTAAATAATAATAATGTTATATATAATTTTTTTCAGACTTAAGTCAAATTTCTGCAAATTAAGTTTTAAAGAAATTTTTAAAATATATAGCTATAATTATTTAAAAACTTTGAAGAATATAACAAATGAGTAAATGAATTTTAAACTTAATTTAACATTCTTTCAAAACAAAATTTTTACAAATTTATTTAAAGTCTAATATTTTGGCGAGTTTTCGCTGCCAAGCAATAATAGTCAATTAAAGTTGATTAAAAATTTAGTCCCTTCATAAAAAACTTTAAAAAAATATTTGCCTTGATATAAAATATTTATTAAAATAAAACTGAAAAAGTTTGTTTTTATTAAATATAAAATGTTATTTGAAAAAACTATAACAGTTATTATTATTATATATAGTAACATATTTAGATACATACGTACTTATACATTACGCCTAACTCCACACTTATCGTTTATGTTAAAGATTTCTTTCCCACAAAACTAATGTAAACATTATCAAAACAAGTAAGAAAGGCTACAGTCGATCGAGCGGACTGTACAAGACTCCGTACTCCCATAGTAGTGCGCATTTGTATTCAATTTGAATTCGAATTTTCAAATGAAATTTAAAAATTTTAATTTTATATGTACATTTTGAATTGAAATTTAAAAAAAATTAAATAAACCATTCGCATTGTCAGCATTCGAACCTACGACCTCAGACCAAGGCACCGCAATTCTATTAGTTGCATCACGCGCTACTTTCAAGAATTCTCCGATTATCAACATTTACATATTATTCATACAAAAACACATTCGTTTTAAATTATATGAATGTATATGTGTATTTGGCACAGCCAGAGTCTGCCGGCAGCGTTGTCGCTACACAAGCATCGAGAACGTTCGAACATGTGTTTGTATGTTTCTGCCTCGCTCTCGCGCGTAGGTGATATTGCAGTTAAATAACAAACTTTATATCGTGAAGGTTCTTTTGTTAAACGTAGGATTTTGATGACACTTTCAGAATAGTTTGATTTGATATGTCTCTATACGAATGTTGAATTACAACACTACTATATGAATAAATGTCTTAAAAACGGCTTTGAAGTTTAATATTTTTTGTTTTAGCTCTTTTGAGAAAAGGGGGCGTGGCAAGCTCAAAATTTTGAACGGCATTGCATTGAGGCTGTCTCTAGCAACCTGCTTACCAGAAATGGTGTTCCTAAGTGTTATAGTTACTAAGTTATTGGCCTAACACTACATTTTTTTTTTTGGTGTGTCAGGAAAAATTTGAAATAAACTTGATCTGCTTGCGAAGATAACGGACTTTCATTCCAAATTTGGTGTCTCTAGCTTTTGTAGTTTAAAAGATCTAGGTGTTCATACAGACGGACAGACGGACATTGCTATATTGAATCGGCTGTTGATGCTGATCAAGAATATATATACTTTAAGGGGTCCGCTTTTTTAAATAGCTTAAAAAATATATATTGGAATCCCTTTAAAATAAATGTGCTAACATTCTAACATTTTCTGTTGTACAGTGGATAAAAAGTTAAAACTCTTAGTAAAATTTTAAGAAATTCATTCAATTTCAAAAATTTTTTCAGTTGCCAAAAAAAAGAATTAAGAAAGGCTACAGTCGACGTGCATACTGTATAAGACCCCGTACTCCTTGTAGTGCGCATGCAAAAAAACTTACAAACTTAAAAGAAGAAGCAGTAGACTGATTCATATTTTAAAATACAAATTTAAAAAAGTAAAAAAAGTTACGCGCTAGCTGCAATCGAACCCGCGGTATCAGACACAGGATTCTCACATGTCGCCACTCTACCATATGCACCACACCTCAATTTGCAGGTACTGCCTATTATCTGCATTTACATATAATAATGTTTTGTTATAGAACAAGTAAGAAAGGCTACAGTCGATCGAGCCGACTGTAAAAGACCCCGTACTCCCATAGAAGTGCGCAATTGTATTCAATTTAAATTCAAATTTTCCAATGAAATTTAAAAATTTTAATTTTATATGTACATTTTGAATTGAAATTTAAAAAAAATTAAATTAACAATTCGCATTGCCGCAACTCTATCAGTTGCACTACGCTCCACTTTCAAGAATTCTCCGATAATCAGCATTTACATATTATTCATACAAACACACATTCGTTTGAAATTATATGTATGCATGTATGTATGTATGTGTGTATTCGGCGGGGCCAGCGTCTGCCGGCAGCGCTGTCGCCAAACAAGCATCGAAAACGTTCGAACATGTGTTTGTATGTTTCTGTCTCGCTCTCGCGCGTAAGTGATATTGCAGTTAAATAACAAACTTTGTAACGCAGTAGCTCTTTTGTTAAAAGAATTATGTTGATGCCCCTTTCAGAATAGTTTGATTTTATATGTCTCTATACGAATGTTGAATTAGAACACTCTACTATATGAATAAATGCCTTAAAAACGGCATTAAAGCGTAAAAGTTTTTTAGCTGATGTGGGGAAAAGGGGCGTCAGGTCAAAATTTTTAATGGCATTGCATTAAGGCTGTCTCTAGCAACCTGCTTACCAGAAATGGTGTTCCTAAGTGCCATAGTTACTGAGTTATTGGCCTAAAAGTAAATTTTTTTCGAGGTGTGTCTGGTTTTTTGCTCATTACGGGGGCGGTAAGGGGCGTGGCAACAATTTGAAATAAACTTGATCTGCTCGCGAAGATAACGGACTTTCATTCCAAATTTGGTGTCTCTAGCTTTTGTAGTTTAAAAGATCCAGGACAGACAGACAGACGGACAGACGGACAGAGAGACAGACGGACAGACGGACATTGCTATATCGACTCGGCTGTTGATGCTGATCTAGAATATATATACTTTATGGGGTCGGCCACGCCTCCTTCTGCCTGTTACGCACATTTCGCTTCTGACAAACCTAATAGACCCCTATACTCTTTTTTAGAGTACGGGGTCTAAAAAGAAAATGAAAAGAAATGCCTGTCTGTGCTGGGGTTCGAACCGCAGACCTCATGTTTCTCTAATGCATGTCACATCACTTGGACCACAGCACTGTTGACAATCAGGACGGCTAAAGTTTATAAACATTGATTTACCACTTTTCTTCAAACGCGTGTACATAAATTTCAATTTTGACCAATTTGCTTCATATGTTGTAGTTGTCCGATTTGGACCAAATTTGGTGAGGTTACTTTTAATAATTATGTACACATTCTGTATGAGTTTGGTTGCGATCACTTAGCAAATACTACATGTCATCATACAAATTTTTTGTTTTTGACCGATTTGTCCTATGGGAGCTATAAGCTAAAATTGTCCGATCTTGGTGAAACTTGGTGAGGATAGTTATACTGTGTAAATTTGGTTACGATAACTTTCATAGTTTCAAAGTTGTAGTGCAATGAAAAATTTGAAATAAACTTAACCTGCCTGGCATATAGACGGACTTTCCAAGTTTGGTGGCTCTAGCTCTTGTAGTTTAAAAGATCCAGGTGTTCATACGGACGGACAGACAGACGGACAGACGGACATTGCTATATCAACTCGGCACATTTCGCTTCTGACAAACCTAATAGACCCCTATACTCTTTTCATTTTCACATTTTCATACAAATTCATGTTTAGAGCGGATTTTCGACCGATTGTTTCTATGGAAGCTTTACGATATAGTAGTCCGATTTGGATAAAACTTGGTCAGTATGTATATATTGATGGCAAATGTATTCTGTGTGACTTTAATTAAGATAGCTTAGTTAACGCAAAAGTTTTTCATACTAATTTATATTTGGAGCGTATCTTTCACCGATCGGCCGTATGGGAGCTATACGATATAGTAGTCCGATTTGGATCAAACTTGGTCAGTATATATATATTATTGGCAGATGTATTATGTGTGAGTTTGATTAATATAGCTTATTTAACGCAAAAGTTTTTTATACTAATTCATATTTCGAGCGTATTTTTGACCGATCGGCCCTATGTGAGCTATACGATATAGTTGTCCGATTTGGATCAAACTAGGTCAGTACATGTACTTTCTAGACATGTACTTTCTGCGTAAATTTGGTTCAGAAAGCAGAGCTAACAAAAAAGTTTTCTATACTAAAACATTCTAGTTTGACCTGTACATATACCTTTATATGCACGCATCCTTCTGCCTGTTACATACATTCCAACGATTACAATATACCCTTTTGCTCTACGAGTAAGGGGTATAATTACTTCAAATCAGCGGATTGAATGAGGAAAATTAAAAAAAAAAAATTTAAGAACTCTTCTTCGACTAAAAGACATTTTATTCATTTTAGTATAATTGTCATTCATGTACAGTTAAAAGACTCTTCTTGCTATTCACAGCTTACATTCCAAATATGTAGCTTTTTACCCATAGTATAATGAGTGAACTTTGTTTTATGCTTATTTTATTGTGCAAAAAACGAAATTTCCGGCTAAGGCGACGACGACGACGACGGACAAAAGCAGTCGACGGTATTAGCTGTCATAATTTTAATTGCGTTTAATGGCACAGGAACTGAATGTGAAAATAGGTCAAAAGCAGAGGCGAGCAAGTGGGGTAAATCTGAGCAATAGAACGAGAGTTGGGAAGGCAAAAACGCATTAATTAGAAAACGAACAGCAGGAAAGCAAATGATGTAGAGCAGAGCAAAAAAAAAAATTAAATAAATAAAAGAAGAAAAAGAGAAAGAAAAAAGGAAAGGATATAGAGAAAGAGGAGAGAGCCAAAATAATAAAAAAATAACAATATAAGAAGCATTCCAACGTGACCGAGACGACACGCCAGAAAAAACGATAATTTTTATTGAAGCGTTTCATTTCATAGAACTTAAAAACTTGCTCAAGTTCATTTGTGACTTAATTTGTAAATTAATCTACGCTCGATGTTTACTAGAATTTATTTCCCAATATCTCAGATTGCTTACTGTGTTTTAAACAAACGCAATTGACTTAAAGTATTCCTAAATCGACTTAGAAATATGTTAGTTTATATAATATACTAGCGGGCCCGGCGCGCTTCGCGGCGTTCTTGTATTATAGATTTACCTGCTATTGATAATGTTTAATAGAAACCAAGTTAATACAAAATAAGAGATACTAAAATAATGATGAAAACAGTGAACACTAATAGCATCCTGAATTTTGTGTACACACGGGGAGGGCATTTGTTTTTTTGCAGATTCAGCTCTATTTCAAATTTGAGATTAATTTGTTTCATTGCTTGAATCACTCTTAAATTTTTGTGTCGGTTGAAGATGTAGCCAGACAGTTTTCCCCAACCTCCAAAGGCAAAAGGAGTTGCCTGATCTTCGCTTTGAGAAGAGTACTTTTGCAATTCACATAATGCAAATATGTATTTTGGCGCCATTTACTTATTTTGAGTTATTTTGAGTTATACTTACTTTGACTTATGTCAACACTGAAATAATATGAATTCGCATTGTAACAGCTGAATTCGAATTGTAACAGTAGAAATTATATTATGCAAATGTTATGCAATTATTATACATCGATACACACCATACATCGATAATTATCGTGAAAAGCCCTTTGTACTCAGTAGGGCGCAATAAATCATAAGCAATTTGTATTGCCAGCAGAACGGAACAGAATTTTCATGTTAATTTGTGTTATTGCTTGAAACACTCTTAAATTTTTGTGGCGGTTGTTTTTTATTTTGCTTTTTCTTACATTTCCAAAAAGTTTTTCCATATTTTTTTTTCATACAAACCAAGTAGATAAAAAAGCTGATCTATTAAAAAAAAAATGAAAGCAAAAGACACTAATTATCATACTGAATTTTGAGTACACACAGGAAGTGAGTTTGTTTTTTATTTTGCTTTTTCTTACATTTCCAAAAAGTTTTTCCATATTTTTTTTTCATACAAACCAAGTAGATAAAAAAAGCTGATCTATTAAAAAAAAATGAAAGCAAAAGACACTAATTATCATACTGAATTTTGAGTACACACAGGAAGTGAGTTTGCTTTTTATATATATAGATTTTAAACAGCATTTTACACTGAATGCTGTGCAAAGACCAAAGTCATGCCAAAAGAAAAATTATACTTATAAATCCTACAGAAAATTCCTGAAGAACTTGAAGTGCAGAGTGAAATGGCAACTATGTACTCTTGGTCTTAAATTAAATTTTGAGTACTTAAAGCACAATCAATTTGTTTTAAGTAGTCTTAAAAATTAATACCAAAATGGAGTCACACTTAGATAGTGAACCTACAGAGATAATAAGCAGTCACTTTTGGCTTAATTGTCTATAGCTTGTTATACCCCTTTTTGCACAGCAATATAATGGGCACAAGATATAGTATATTTGAGGACGAAAAGTGCACAAAAAATGCTTTGAAAGTACGCAAGAAAATAATTCATAATAATGATGAACTGGCTGTAGAATTCGTATCGGAATTCGGGTGGGATAAGGGAACTAAAAGGGAGTAGTGGCGCAAAGGAAAGAAAGGACAGTGGAGTAAAAGGCGGAAAAATTGGAAACGAATGGCAGGACAAAATGGCGACCGCCAGGAGGGAAGTGCGCGCAAATGACAAAACGCTGTTAGCCCAAAAGTCCAAGACGTGGAACTAAAAGAAACGAAGAGACATAGAGGCGCATAGACAGAGCAGAAGGAGCCAAGCTCATTGAATGAAATGTCCTTAAATGGGTTGAAAGTGCGTCGCTCGAAATTGCCTAACTACATAAATGAAAACAAGCCGTGGGCACAGACAGCGTAAGAAATAAGCAAAACAATGGGAAATTCAATAACATTTGCCCTAATGGCACTTAAAACAAAGCATAAATCAATTTTAATTAATTGTTAAAAGGAATCAGGTGTAAACTATATAGGCATTAATTTATTTAAATGTAAGTTTATAGCAATTTTAGCATAAACATAAAAACTAAACTAAAAAATTAGAATAAGTGCACTGCTTTCATTTGATTTACAAATTTTAAGAGCCAAAATTAATTGCAATTCACTTGTTTACTTCACTTGCAGATGGTGTTCGTTTAAAAACGCGCAAGAAACGCGTAAGACACAAAGACGAAAAAAAGCAGCAACAAAAACATTTAAAAACACAAAGCAAAAAGAAGAATATAGGGAAAAGAAGTAGTAAAATAAATACTCAAATAGAGCAGAAGAATGAAAAGCAGGAAGAGAGAGAGAGAATGGAGGAAGCCGGAGAAAGAGACACATTGAAATCGAAAATGTGCAACGGCAGCAATTCAAACACGGCAACGGCTGCTGCTACTGCTGAGACGCTCACAAACTTATTAGCGAAATGCACGAGGTCAACAAACGACAACAGCAACAAGAACAACAGCAAAACTAACAATTTTACACAAAGCCGCATGCGATTCGGGACTGAACTTGGAACTGCAGCTGAAGTTGAAGCTGAAGCTGCAACAGCATAGCCACAAACACAACGAGCAATACGTCAAGACATGCAACAGCAGAAGCAAAAGGAAAAGGAGAACGAGCAAAAACAATAGCAACAGCTGCAGCAACATCAACAACGTCAGAAACAAGGACAAGAAATAAAGGAAATGGCAACGCGGACAAACGAGAAGGCAGTTCCCGTTGCGGCAATCAAAGTACGTGAACACAAACAAGAACTCGCACAAGAGCAAGAACAACGTCGTCGAAATTGCAATAATGTTGCCAGAGTGCAGTGACCGCAGTAACAGCGGCCACTGAAGCTGCAACTACGTAGCTGTCTGTGTGTGTGGTTGACGCTAGCAACAGTCACAGCAGCAACGTCGTCCCTTGTGCAACGCTCTGCACGCTCGCTAAGCAGCAGCATCGGCAGCAGCAGCATCAGCCACAGCAGTGGCAGGAGCAGTGCAAGTGAATTACACTACGAGCTAAGCAGTGGCATCAACATGGCAGCAGCGCGCGTTGCCACAGTTGGCATTGCTGGCGTAGGCGTGTCGGGAGGTGGCGGTGTTGGTGGTTGTGGTGGTGGAGGTGGAGCAGCGCCTGTCCCTGCTACAAGTTCGAGGATGGTAAGTGCAAGCAAGCGAACTAATTGAACGCATCAAAGCCGTAGACACTGCAAAGTTTATTGCACCCGAGACGTGTGTGGACATGCACATGCAGCAAATCTGGACAAGTCCTGTCAAGTCTTGTCTGGCCTTTGCCTGTTAAAGAGTCGCAGTCGCATAGTTTGACCGCCATCAACACAAGGCTGTTTGCCTTGACACCCGAGCGAGGCAGGTCCTGACTGCAAGCACAGTGGGCTGATTAAAGCATTTGCCATTTAAATAAATTGAAATCGAAAGAGTTGGAATTAATACAGCATCGAACTAATGAGCGAACTTTCCCAAGCTTTCAAAAGCTTTAATGAGCTTTTTGTGCATATGTTGAAAAACATATTTTTATAATTTATACTAAAACATTTAAAGTATGAGCTTATCGTTTCCAATAGCTTTAATGACCTTACTTCATCTTTTTTAATCAAAGCTCTTTATGACAAGTTAAAGCTCAATGAGATTAAGCTGAAAGTTTTTAAATGTTCAGCCGATAAAGTATATGTGTCATTAGCTTAAGCTATTAATGCTCCAATTAAATTAGTTTCTTTATAAATTAATGATTACTTAGATTAATTAAGCTTTCCTTACAACGCAAGATCAAATTCAAAGCTTTTAAAATTTGCAGCTTAAATTAGCAATGAGCAATGTCTAGTTTTTGTTTGCCTAGTTTTTGTTTGTCTAGTCATTATCTCTCTACGCTCGACACTGGAATGCGTTTCGGCCCCGATTCACTCCCTGTCTATTTACGATTTTGACCGCTCGTTGACGTCACTGTCACAGAATGTCATACAGCCGAGCGTGCACATACGACAATTCTCACACTCGCACCTGGAGGCGCTTAAAGAGAATAGTCTGCGCAATGAGCGCTGCAGTCTGGAGTCTTCAACCATTGTCAATGCAAAGTAACGCAGGTAAGCGGCTAATAAATCATATTGCGTATACGACACGTGCTACCAAGTGTACAAAGTATGCGGTGCAAACAAGTAAATGATGGCAGTTGGGAGGGGAAAGGTAGTGGGGACTGGGCGTCTGACGTTCACGAAGTGACTGCGTGAAAAATGCACAAAAATGGGGCAAAGGCAACGCGTCGGACACCAAAATAATTGCATGCAAATTTATTGCTCTTCACAACAATTTGCTGCTGTTGCTGCCAGTCTCTTGTGCTATATGATTAGTGTCATGACGTGACACGCCCACACAACGGCACGCCACACTATGCCAAGCCGGAAATGGCGTAACTAACGGTATGATCATTTTTTGCTTGCTCATCGTACACGACAGACTAGAGGCAATAAAAGCAAAGCCAGCAATTGCTATTAAATTGTGTCTGCGAAAGTTCATAACAAGCTTGCTAAAAGCTAAACTTTAAATAAACATCTAACTTTATAATTTAATGCAAACCGTTATTAGTTAATCGTCTTTAAGTCTAATCAGTTTTTGTAGTGTGTACTGTATAAGCTCAATTCATGTAAGCCCAAAAGTATTTTAGCATTTTTAGCTACGTGGTCGTGGAGTGCACAGTTGCCACCTTGGAAAAATTAGTCGCAGCTTATCTTGATGAAAAGTGTACCAAGTTTTTAAAGTGTGTACTTACAGTAGGGTTTTATGAATTGTACTTGTTTATTTATTTATTACAGCATTATTAATTAGCAACAAGTCTTAGTTGAGTCCATTGATATAAGTCAGTTGAGTTGTATAGATATTTATAAATAATCAAACTGCTACTAAAAATGAAATCAGTTAAGAAATTCAACTTCTTTGGTACAAACTAAATGTAAAAGCTGTTGCATACTTTCGAGCTGTTATTAAACTGAACGGTACGAAGCTTAGCTAAGACACAGAAAACTATTGAAAATTGGTAGGAAAACATGCTAAATTAATGATTTAAATAAAATACACATTATTTAAATTGCAAACAGTTTGTCGATTGTATACCGAGTCAAATTTGAACAAATTACCATAATGTTAATAACATTTCCATAATGGCAACTGGAGCACAATGCCCATTTCAAAAATGCTGAAAACCGTAAAATATTGTTTTAGAAAATTAAGTTAATTGGTTGTTTGAAAGCATTTGAAACCAGAATACAAATCAAATGCTACACGGTCTTCGCTTGCCACTTTTCGCTTAAAACAATTTTTCAATCAACGCAACGCCAAGTCTAAAATATAACTTTACAAAACATTTATTAGGTTATGTGGATTCCAAAGCCATTAAATTCACAGCAAAAGCTACAGTGGCAGTGGCAGTAGCAGCAACAGAGGCAGTGGTTGTAACAACCCGCCAAAAACGGTGCTTCGGCAGCCATAAAAAGTAATTTGCCGCCGCGAAGTAACAAACGATCCAAAGCCAAAACAAATGCGTTCAATGAAATAATTTTGCCGAGCGCCGCAGCGGATACGGGGCAGCCAGGCGGAAATATGTGTTAAGGGCGCTGCCACGCCCATACCAACCAGCTCGAAGCGATGCACTTAAGGCAGTGCTGCCATTTTAGCCTTTTTACAGCACTTCTGCTAAGTTAAAGCGTTCAAACATTTCTTTAGCCTTTTCAGTTTGTTAAGTTGCCTGTTTTAATGACATCGTCATGTTTAGAGGAAATAGTATGTTCCCTAAACTTAAAACAGAGAACTTATCTAAGCCATGTGCTGCATAATTTTAAGATAGGCAAAAAGTTTTATGAATTTGTAGGTGGTGGAGCAGGTGTCGGCAAAAGCCGACTAATTTCGGTATTATATCAAGCCCTTACAGCTAGATTTAATAATAGAAGAGGCTCAAATCCTGAGTCAATTAAAGTTCTTTTGTCCGCTCCAACAGGAAAGGCAGCATTCGGAATAGGAGCTTGTACACTCCATTCAATGTTTAGCCTTCCTGTAAATCAGTCCGATCGAATTGGAACCTTATATATATGGACGTTGATGTACTAACGGGACAGTACATTCAAGTGGCCGAGCAACACCAAGCAACGTGCTGCTTGGGCATTAGAGGGGGCCCCCCCCTACTCCCCCAGCCACCCCCGGCCCAGCGGGAACCCTGCAAATAATGCAGCCACCCCCGCCCAACCGACCGAGGGGCACACCGCAGGCCCGCATAACGTACGGCTAGCGATAAACGCGAATCGAATTAAAGTTAGAACATAAAATAACTAAAAACGAAATACAATACATTTTAAATTATTAAGCTAAGATAATTAAGATCTAGACAGGTGACAGAGAAGAGAAGTTCTTAATAGGGGGTCGAAGTAGATACTACAATTTTTGTTACTACATACCTTATCCGCAGACTTATTAAATACGCTACATTCGAGATTGATCGATCTCAAACTCCTCATTATAGACGAAATTTCAATGGTAGGAGCTAAAATGTTTGGCTTTATAAACGTGAGGCTACAGCAAATTTTCAAAAGTAGTCACTTTTTTGGAGGGATACCTGTCATCGTGTTCGGCGATCTCAGACAACTGAAGCCTGTGGGCGACAGGTGGATTTTTCAGCAATCCTCTAGGGAAGACTACAGTGAACTACATGGCACACTGTGGGAGAATAATCTAATTAGATTTGAATTTTTCGAGTTGACGGAAATAATGCGTCAACGAGATGACCAACCGTTTGCTGTAGCCCTTAATAATATGGCATCCGCTCATATGACAGACATTGACATTGAGCTTCTTAGATCAAGAGTGGTAAGGGAAGATATGATACCAGAAGATGCTATTCATCTCTTCCACTCCAACGCCGCAACAAATTCATACAACACTTTAAAACTGAACCGAATTGCGACCACCCAATATTGCTCTAGTGCTGAGGATTTTGTAAAAGGTAGTAATTTAGGTGAGGCAAACAAGGCCCGAATTCTTGAATCTGTAAAAGGATTCAAAACTTCAGAAACCCAGGGTTTGTGTAGTACTCTTATTTTAAAGAGTACAGCAAAGTATATGATGACTGTTAACATAGATACTTCAGATGGCTTAGTTAATGGAGCAACAGGCATACTTAGGCAAATAGATTTAGATTCAAACAGTCATCCAATTATTCTATGGGTGGATTTCCTTGAGGAAAGAGTAGGAAAAGAGTTACGATTAAAGTATAGAAATCTACCCAATCCATTGTGGACCCCAATAGCAAAAACTGTTCGAAGTTTTCAGTTTAGGAAAAACGAAAATGTTACGATAGATCGCAAGCAGTTTCCGATCGTACCTGCAGAAGGTATTACCATTCATAAAAGTCAGGGAGCAACCTTCAATAAGGTGGTGGTCCACATTTCCGATAGCTTAGATCGAGCAGCTTTATATGTAGGCTGTAATAGAGCGACAAGTGCAGCTGGACTGTTCCTAGTAGGTAACTTCAACCCTCCGAGGCCCATCCAAGGTCGAAATGTAGTTCAGGAAGAACTAGAAAAATTACGCTCCATTAAGTTACTTAGTACTCATTTCGACTATTTACTTAACAGTTCCAATTTTGAAATCATTTTCCACAATGTCCAAAGTCTGCACTGTCATCTTAAAAGTGTTCAGTTAGATAAGCTGATGCTTCAGGCATCAATGCTTTGTTTTGTTGAAGGCTCGACCTTCCCAAATGAGACTTATGAAGTCCCAGGGTTTAGAATTGCTGTACGTTTAGATTGTTTAGGTGAAGGTAGGACTCGATCACAAAGAGGCATTCTCGTTTTTGTCAGGAACGAACTTTTTGAGAATGTTAGTCTTTGTTCCACAGGTCGCAATATTGATGGTTCGCACGTATTCGATTACTCAGTTTTAAAGTTTAAGTCTATAGGAGTTTTAGTTATTTATAAAAGCCCCCATTATTCGTTACCTAGATTTAGAATTGAGTTTGAGGATTTATTTATAGAACACAGGGAAATTTTAGGTAGGGAATCAGTAATTTTAGGCGATTTTAATTTATGTTTAAGCGCTTTGACTCAAGCTAGGGACACATATGAAAGTTTGGTTAGGAAGGGATTTAGATCCCTTTTAGATTTGAAAATGTCCACAACACGTGACGATTCACATATTGATTGGGCATTTTAAAATGTGTCGCTTGGCCAAGCCAGCGCAAAAACGTATGAGACTGTGCACAGCATTCACGACGCGATATCGGTTAGTATTTCAGGTAGTCTGTAAGTTTATAGGTAGGGAATTTTTTTGTTTTTTTTTCCGCGCGGAGAACATGGAAATGCGAAGATCTTTTTAAAAGATCTAATTGCATTGCAATGACCTCCACGTGGTGTTCCCTGGATACCGATTTAAGATATTTAGTATAATTTAAATCGGGAGCGAACTCGAGCGGCGAATTTTACTAGTAATCGGGCAATTTCGATTGTAATTTGTTTTTAGTAATACCCTAAATCCGATTTTAATCACATTATTATATAATCGGGAATAAAATGCAGAGAGTATTATACGGTCGGGCGCGCTCGACTGTACTTTTCTTACTTGTTTAAACCGGATTTTGTATTATATAGTTTTTTATATAAACATAATTTACAAGGAAATTTATATTTTCGTTTTTCAAAACTAAAATTGTGTTTCTTGAGAATGTGTTTCTTGAATCCACATTTACTTTGAAATGTTTTTAAGCTGGTACATAAACTACAATAGTATTAAATCCCTACACAAGACAAAGAAGGATTATATTTATTTAAAAATCAGGTTTTTAATGGGTAGCCGCATAAGTAAGAAAAAGATGAATAAAAATAGAATGAGAGAATAAGGGAATCCAATGATTTGATTGGGTACTGCATTAGTCACCATTAGCTGTTTCATTCTAATTGGTTATTGAATCGCGTGTAAATTTCCATAAAAAGCGGACGTATTCCATTATATTCTTTAGTTCTTAAAGTTTTCAACATGGTATGTATTAGTAACATATAATCATTTATAACTAAATAACGTTTACATTCTCAGGCTTTCTTCGAATCAATAAATGATGTGACAGGCCATGTAGGACAAGGAGATACAAAAACTGGGAGCCTCACGATTGGTTATGAGTATACTATAACAGATTGTCAACTAAAGAAAACAGTCTACGGAGAGAAAATTGCTCTTTACATAACTGATGCCGACGCCAAACCCCTTTGGATTTTTTTACCTAAGGCATTTGTGAGGATTTTTCCTACTAAAACTCCATACAAGAAGTTAAAGGACAACAATATTACTCATATAGTTTACAATGGGACGAAAAAAGACAGCTATAATACCCCCCATTTTCAATTTATATGTAAAAGTATATAATGAAATTTAATATAAAAACTCATAATCTTTCCCAACAAACCTCAGTTTCAAAACAACACTAAAGCAAGTAAAATGTTTTCAAAGCAAATTGAAATATATTTAATTCAGTTCGAAGATATGATTTTCCATGAACACATGGAACGTCTGAAACAATTGAAGGCTCTTTTTAAGCGACCTTGAACAACAGCAGGAAGTCAATTCTCAATTTGATGACACCGAAGAAGGTCCAGACACCTGTCGCTGCTGTTTCGTTTCAAGTTATACAACCTTCTATAATACCTTGAATTCCTTAATTGATGTCTGTGTTCCGCTCTGTGTTCCAACCAGGTCTAATAAGCCTATTTGGTTTACCCGTGAGTTAACATTGCTCAAAAATAGAAAGTCGAAATGTTATAAGAGATTCAGGGAAACTGGCTCTTCCTTGCATTTCTCGCGATATCTAATTGCTCGATCTGATTTCTATGTTTTGAATGACCGTCGTTATAAGGAATACCTTACTGACTGTGGTCAACAGTTCAGAAGGAATCCGAGACGGTTTTATAACTTCGTTAATTCGAAGCGTAAATCATCAACGCTTCCATCTAGTGTGTTCTTTGAAAGAGAATCTGCTAATTCGGATAAGGCTATCGCCGACTTATTTGCCGATTTTTTCAAACTACTTACAGTAAGCACGAGTATAACTGTGACTCACCCTATCCTTATAATTTAAATTCCTTCAATAGTAATTTTACACCAGTCATCACCGAAAGCTCTCTCTTATGTAATTTAAAGGCTACTAAATCTGTTTTTTCGCCTGGTCCAGACGGAGTCCCTGGCTGTGTGCTTAAAAACTGTGCAGACGGCCTTTTAAAGCCCTTGTATAAACTATTTACATTGTCTGTTGAAACATGCTGTTTCCCTGATGTTTGGAAATCATCCTACATTATTCCTCTTCACAAAAAAGGAAATAAATCCGATGTTTGCAACTATAGGGGTATTTCCAAGTTGTCTGCTATTCCCAAGGTTTTTGAGAAATTAATAACTTCTCAACTGCAACATTTCTGTAGATCCATGATTTCACCCTGCCAGCATGGGTTTGTGAAATATAGATCCACTACCACTAACCTGTTAGAATTTACATCATTTGCATTGAAGGGCTTTGAGAGAAAATTGCAAACTGACGTCATTTACACAGATTTCAGTAAGGCTTTCGACTCCGTTAATCACAGCCTATTAATACATAAGCTCAATCTTTTGGGTCTTTCGTATAACTTTACTATTTGGATTTTTAATTACTTGAGTTCTAGAACACAACATGTTTATTTTAAAGACACTTTGTCCAAATCTGTTCAAGTAACTTCGGGTGTTCCACAAGGAAGCCATCTCGGTCCCTTGTTATTTATATTGTTCATAAATGATCTTCCATCAGCGATCAGTTACTCTCGTGTGCTTATGTATGCCGACGACGTTAAACTCTGTGTTTCGGCTGCTGAGTCTGTTCTTGGGACCAGGTTACAATCTGATCTATGTAGTTTTCAAATCTGGTGTCAAGCTAATTTATTAAACCTTAACTTTAGTAAGTGTAACGTAATGTCCTTCAGTAGGCGCCTCCCTTTCCAAAACGTTTACATTCTGAATGGCAACTCTCTTAAAAGAATTGAGTCGGTCACTGATTTGGGTATCCTTATGGATCCTAAGCTCAAGTTCGATAGGCATGTATTGTCAATTACTAATCGTGCTTTTAGTGTCCTGGGCTTCATAAAGCGCTGGTCGAAAGAATTTAACGATCCATATTTAACGAAAACACTTTTTACTGCCTTGGTACGGCCTATTCTTGAATATGGATCATGTATTTGGTCACCCCAATACAGGATTCATCAGTATAGAATAGAATCTGTACAAAAACAATTTCTTCTTTTTGCACTAAGGTCTCTCAACTGGAATACTAACATACGCTTACCTTCCTATCGTAGTAGACTTTTACTAATTAATCTTCCTTCTTTGTCTGATCGTAGAACAGTGCTCGGTGTAATTTTTCTACACAAACTAATCAATGGTGAAATTGATTCTTCAGAATTACTCAGCCAGATTAGTTTTGCTGTTCCGATTAGACCAACTAGAAACTTTCTTCCGCTCTCTCTTCATCCTTGTTCTACCAACTTTGCTATTCATAATCCTTTCCGAGTCCTATGTAGTAACTACAACAAACTTTCTCGAGTTGTTGGTAGTTCTACTTCGACCCCTTAATTAGAACTTATCTTCTCTGTCACCTGTCTAGATCTTAGTTATCTTAGCTTAATAATTTAAAATGTATTGTATTTCGTTTTTAGTTATTTTATGTTCTAACTTATAAATTCGATTCGCGTTTATCGCTAGCCGTACGTTATGCGGTGTGCCCCTCGGTCGGTTGGGCGGGAGGTGGCTGCATTATTTGCAGGGTTCCGCGCGCTAACAAGCACGTTGCTTGGTGTTGCTGGGCCACTTGAATGTACTGTCCCGTTAGTACATCAACGTCCATATAAAGCAGAGGCTTTAAAACTAATGATGAATTACTATAGGTTAAGAGATCGAATGTACTCAAATAAAAAACAATAACAATACGTAAATTATTTTGTTTTATTTATTTTTTAAAATAATTTCAGAACAATCTTATCATTATAAATATAATCATTTTTCTTAAATACATTTAAAAAACATTTGGTGGTTGTTTTTTACTCTTATAAATACTAAATAGGGTGCAATAACGTCCACAGTTATTTGAAAAGTAACCCTGGACTTGCTGTTTATTATATGTAAACCTTTTGGAATTATTTTTTAATAGACTTAAAAAATATTTGTTTGAGGATATTGACCATATGAATCAAAAAACTCTGCATTTGAAGCATTTTTAAAATAAAATGCTACCCAGTGTGAACCAGGTTTGTCAGATGAGTCTGTATTCGCAATTATTATTGTAGGATATGTACGTATTTTAATAGGTAATTTATCAGATGGGAACACACCTTTAAATATATGTTTGGTGCTGCGCTTACTAAGCATAAGTTTTTCAATTTGTAATGTATTCATTTTTAAAGTAAAACTCTAATATTTCTATGTTTGTCAATATCAATCATGGAATCATATTCACAATATATAAGGCATGTGACAGCTTCGGTAAGTGGTTCAGCAAATCGACCCTCAATACGAATTGTTCCTTGATTAATTAAATTTGAACATACGGAAGAATTCGAATGATCTGCAGTTAAGTCAAACGCTAATATAAAACAGTTCTTATCAAACATTTCCTTAGTGATTTGCAACCCCCTATCAAAATGTTTTATACCATTTGCTCTAAATAGCATATTATATCCCCGAGAGCTCTGAATGTTTTCGGGATTTGTAAAATCAAACTCTAGCGCTTGAGACGGTACTTGTACTCCATTAACTAAAAGATTAAATCGCTGTATTTTAAAAATGTTCAAAGTTATATGGATCCAGTTCTCTATTACCTGAGTATGCTCGGTTTGCGGCAATGCGAATTGTTAATTTAATTTTTTTTAATTTAAATTCAAAATGTACATATAAAATTAAAATTTTTTAAATTTCATTCAAAAATGTATATTTAAATTGAATACAATTGCGCACTTCTATGGGAGTACGGGGTCTTTTACAGTCGGCTCGATCGAATGTAGCCTTTCTTACTTGTTTTAGATAGTTTTTTTGATTTAGATCGTTTTTTAATGTTTTTATACTCTCTGCAAGAGTATATTGGGTTTGTGCAAAAGTATGTAACAGGCAGAAGGAGGCGTGGCAGACCCCATAAAGTATATATATTCTTGATCAGCATCACAAGCCGAGTCGATATAGCCATGTCCGTCTGTCCGTCTGTCCGTCTGTCTGTCTGTCTGTCTGTCTGTCTGTCTGTCTGTCTGTCTGTCTGTCTGTCCGTATGAACAAACAGATTTCAGAGATGGTAAGAGCTACAAGTTCGAGCTTGGTGTCAAACGATCAGATATTTAGTCAGTCAATACAAGAATCTTTTTTTTTTCGATGCCACGCCCCATTCGCCCACAATAAGCAAAAAACTGGACACACCTCGTGAAAAATTGGTGTTTTCGGCAAATATCTCAGTAACTATGGCACCTAGGATCACCAATTCTGGTACGGATGTTCCTAGAGAGAGCATAGTTACATTGCCATTTAAAATTTTTGACTGCCACGCCCACTTTTCGCATAATTTATAAAATAGTTTTCAAGCTTCAATGCCGTTTTTTCCGTATCGTACAGTATTGTAGTTTATAACTGGTGTGGAGACTAACTATATTAAACTATCCTGAAAGGCGCATTAAAATCGGACTATAAACAAGAAAACTAGAAGCGTTACAATATTGATAATTGAACGCAATAACAACCCATAGGTGCAAGCGAGATAGAAACACACAAGCACATGTTCGAACGTTTTCGCTGCCTGTGTGTCGGCAGCGCTGCCTGTGTGTCGGCAGCGCTGCCCGCGGTCGCTGGCTGCTCCGAATACACACATACATACATTTGCATCATATACATATTGTCAAACGTATGTGTATTCGAATATATAATGTTTGATTATGCTTAGATTGTTTTTGTTTCAACGTGTTTTAATGCAAGTAAAACACATAGTAATATGTGGATACCGATTTTAATAATTTAATCGGGACAAATGCAGAGAGTATTATACGGTCGGGCGCGCTCGACTGTACTTTTCTTTCTTGTTCTTTGAATGCACACTTGAATGTTTAGTTTTATAATGAGCTCTCCTAGAAGTAAAACGCTTCCTTTTATTCTGTCTACCTGAGCCTCCCTGAGTCATTTTATCTATTACTTTATTGGATAGATTTTGTAGTGCAATTTTGCTCTGTTCTTGGATAATATTCTGTAGAGGTTTTCCTCCCAAGTCACTTATGACTGCTTTCCCTGATTCAAATGCTTGATTTTTAACAGCGTTTAGTCCACTTAGAAAAAGTGGTTTAATGTACTTAAAAAGTCCACTAAAAAAGTTTCCAATACCCCTTGCTTTCTGTATTATTTGAGGTGTTGCATAAAGGGAACCAATGTGATTAAATCCTCCTCCACTTTTATTTAGATAATACTCTTGGTAAAGTTTCTCCATGCCGGTTAATATCTTTATGAAAAATGTATTAACTAAGTTGCAATATTTATAGCATACAACGTTTCTGCCTAAAATGCAACGTAATGTATATGGGAGTGGCTGAAGGTTTAAAGGGTACCTATATGAGTCAGATATTAAAATTTATATGTCTCTTACTTCACAATTCTCAACGGGATAGTACTCAATGTTTTTGAATTGAATCATTTTCGAAACTCCATTATGCATAAGAACTTTTACACATCGCGTTCTTTTATCTCCAACGCATCTAGGCTTTATTATGTCAGTATAAAAAAATATTATACCCTTTTACATACTTTTTATTGACTGTTTCTTATCCGTTACTTCATGGTGGGGAAGATCGTTTAAATATAGTTCAAATATTCCAACTTCCCACTTTTCATCTATATTTTGTGAGAAACTCACAATGTTTGTAAACGCAGACTGTACATTATCGGGAAAAACATTTAAAGAATTGTTGCTAAATAAAGTAACATAAAATGACTCTAAGTTACTCATTTTCAAAAGTTTTTTATATTAAAGAAATCCAATTAATTTTATTTTTTCCAATTTAATATGGTTTGGCTCTATTCGTAGATCTTGTGCTAATTCTTGTTGATTAAGACCCAGATTTTTCTGCTTGTCGAGATGATCGTCTTAGTTTTTCCCTTCCTGCAATGTAATTGAGGTTTCTTAAATTGACTTCTGATTGAATAATATGATTATTTTTTCTCTTTTTTTCTGGTGACTTAATTTGACGTTCAATGTATCTCCTTTTAGGAGTTGGCTCAATCATACCTATATCATCATCGATTTCAGAGAATGCCCGCTTAGGGTTATCGTCTTGATTTTGAGAATCAGCAAATATGTCTTCCTTAGAATTATTATTGGTAAAAACTTTTGGTTAATCAAATCTTCACCTCTATTATTTGATATTAACTTTTGATATTCGTTTGGTTGCATTAAAATAACTTTAATTAAATTACTTTTAGAGTTATGCATTTTTTAATATTTTTCCAAACACTCCGGCCAATAATGATGAAATTAGAATTGAGAGAAATCCACCTTTTTGAACAAGAATTTTCCTCGTTGATTTTATGGTGCGCTTTGAAGATGAAATTTTACGCAGTACATTTTTATACCGTTTAAGTAGTGTAAGCTGTTTCCTTGTTAGTTGATGATTGCCTTGTAAGGTATTTAATACAATCTCAATTAATGACTTAACCAGATCATCATCACTATTGCTTTCTAATAGCTTTTCGTAACTTGGTACTAGCTCTTTTCAGAGCATATAATAAATGTTTGTTCGCCATCAACCGTTTTAGACTCTTTTTGTAAACCATTTTCGTTGCAATAACAAATTGAGTATGTTGAATTAAAAATATTTGAACGAAAACGTAAAAGATCGTTTATCCTTTGGGTAAGATCAATTAACAAGTAACCATGGGGTTCTTCGGTTACTTCTTTATATATGCGCATCAATTCACTAGGATTTTCAGGATAAATTTGTCGAGACAAACAATGGAATTGAATTTTATCTCTAGGGTTTTTAAAAACGAAAATGTACTTTGCATTTCACGATATATCTCTAGTATGTGATGTTTTATGAAATATATTCTGAGTTACTACTATTACAGATAAGTTGCGATGGTGAGAGCCTTTTGTAAATAATTCACAAACACTTTTGTTGAATGCTCCCATTATTAGATCATCTAATACAATAAGGATAGGCTCGTTAAGATCATTTTCAATTGTTTCCAGTACACCTTTATGAAATTCAAGTCCTGTAAAACTAGGTTTTGCGTGTTCTTCAGCATAACATCAAATGATCCTTTTTATATCTTCATTAATAAGTGTATTTTGATTGTTCAAAAGATTTTCCAGAAACGTTGTTTTTCCTGATCCAGAGGGTCCACATATAAGCATTGTAAATGGATGAATAAATTGTACAAACATTGTTGATTTATTTAGAAGAATTTGTTTTATTTGCCATATACTTCGTAATTTAAATTTTCCAATATTACAAAAAGCTTAAATAGATTATTAAGAGCACATCTAACTCCAAGTTTTTTATGTATTCGACAGTTAGTAAAGTAGTTTGGATAACATGTTAAACTTTGTTCAATTTCCACATCGATTACATTTGTTGCTAAGTACTTCTTTAACAAGCTCAAAGGGTAAAAGACGCCGTACTCCAGAGGGGGGAATTTTTTTTAAATTTAAATTTAAATTTTGCGCCGTTTAAAAACCCCCTTCCTTTAAAAGAAGTTTAATTTTTTTTAATTTAAATTTAAATTTTTGAATGAAATTTAAAAATTTTAATTTTATATGTACAAAAAATTCACTGAATTGCCGCGCCACTTTCAAGAATTCTCCGATAGCATTTACATATTATTCATACAAACACACATTCGTTTGAAATTATATGTATGCAATATTATTAAATGTCAATGTATTTCAATTACATTCTTTAAAGCCGTCAAATCATTTAGTCTAGTACCACCGCTGAGAATATTTTATGCAAAATATTATAAGTTTCTGTTTGGCTTGCTACAACATGTTGTATAACGGCAAAATACTCGAGTATATACTCGAGTAAAACGAGTATAAACATGCCCGCGGTACGCACACCAAACGATCGGGTATCAAATTTGTTCGAACAAAACGATCATGAGTAAGCGTTCGAGTATACTCGAAATTTTTATACTCGTTGCAGGTCTCTGGTATGCATGTATGTATGTATGTGTGTATTCGGCGCGGCCAGCGTCTGCCGGCAGCGCTGTCGCCACAGCGTCTGCCGGCAGCGCTGTCGCCACACAAGCATCGAAAACGTTCGAACATGTGTTTGTATGTTTCTGTCTCGCTCTCGCGCGTAAGTGATATTGCAGTTAAATAACAAACTTTGTAACGCAGTAGCTCTTTTGTTAAAGGTAGTATGTTGATGCCCCTTTCAGAATAGTTTGATTTTATATGTCTCTATACGAATGTTGAATTACAACACTCTACTATATGAATAAATGCCTTAAACATGGCATTAAAGTGAAAACGTTTGGTTAACTCTCAGGAGAAAAGGGGGCGTGGCAGCTCAAAATTTTTAATGGCATTGCATTAAGGGTGTCACTAGCAACCTGTTTACCAGAAATGGTGTTCCTAAGTGCCATAGTTACTGAGTTATTGGCCTAAAAGTAAATTTTTTTCGAGGTGTGTCTGGTTTTTTGCTCATTGCGGGGGGCGGTAAGGGGCGTGGCAACAATTTGAAATAAACTTGATCTGCTCGCGAAGATAACGGACTTTCATTCCAAATTTGGTGTCTCTAGCTTTTGTAGTTTAAAAGATCCAGGTGTTCATACGGACGGACGGACAGACAGACAGACAGACAGACAGACAGACAGACAGACGGACAGACGGACAGACGGACATTGCTATATCGACTCGGCTGTTGATGCTGATCTAGAATATATATACTTTATGGGGTCGGCCACGCCTCCTTCTGCCTGTTACGCACATTTCGCTTCTGACAAACCTAATAGACCCCTATACTCTTTTTTAGAGTACGGGGTCTAAAAATCAAAGGCTACAATAAAATTAAAACAATTGGTTTTAAATAAAATTTTTTGTTTTTACTTGGGTAGACTCTGTTTTCTAAATATTTTAAAATTCAGGTTATTCGACAAGAAGATTAGGGCTGGGTCTTTAATAGCACAAAAGGGTTGAGAATGTATGCTATTAATATATTTAAAATGAGCATTAAATAAATTAAATCGGCTTTGTCCAACTTATACAGTTATACGTTGATCATCTTAGGGATCCAACTGCAATGGTGTTTCCATACTATACCGCTTATAAAAGTAAGAACATTCGTTTACAAAAAATGTACTAAAATTTATTCAGCTAAATGTACCCCAAATCAATGTCAATCAATACGTAGACATCTGTGAAATGTTTGTCATTCCCATATTGTTTGGTATTCAAGCAAGTCATAAATATTATAAATAATTCGACAAAGTTTAGAGTAAAATCGGCAATATTCAAGTAAAGTAAATAATAAAAAAAAAAAAAAATAAGCAATTATATCTTGGCAAGCCACACATGATCGGGTCATTGAATTTGTTTGCAAGGTTTCACCAAGGAGCAAAATGTGTCTCAATCATTTGATGGCGTAATATCCCGGTTGCTTCAAGAGCGGCAAAAGCTGTGTTAAGTTGTTAATGGATATGCCAAAGAAGATGTGGAATAGTGTTGTAGCAAGTCACGAAATACCGCCATTGGATCCAGGAGTCTGCCCGATATGCCAAGAAGAAGAACATGATACGGCCATTCTACAAAGTGCATTCAAAATTTTATTCCTACTTGCTGCCAGTGTGGCAATTTTTTATGCCATACTCAAAGCGACTGCCAATCGAGCCCCATCTGCTCAATAGAGAGGAAAAGGGGGAGAAGTATGATTTCGGATTTTATGACGTCAAAACAGTTTTTTGGACCATCTCTTATGAAAAATTGAAACAAGCATGCCCAACACACTGCAAATCGAAACTGACCGAATCAAGGGATTCTACATTTAATCACAAATTACTAGCTCATAATATTCTTCATTAATGTTAAAAGAGAGCAATATATATATGTGTAATAAATTTCTAGCCGCTTACCAATTCTGCAGTATATTATAAATGTATACAATCTGTGTACCAATAAAGTCTTTGAATCATATGTTAATTATTTCTTACTCAACGGCAATTTGTAACGTTTTCCTTAACTAATTTCGAATAATTTTCAGTAGTCTTAGTAGGAAATTATGTATTTGCCTTTATATATATGCTCTGTTTGCCTATTGAATTTATTCCACTGATTGTTGATTGATTTGAATTTAATTACGTAATTAGAGAGCCATTTGATAGTCGGATTTACACATGTTTGTCAGCATAGAACAAATTTATTTGCTTTAAGTTTCTATTGGTAATTGTTGACCTCAAATGTGGCTAAAATTTAGCAAACAGGCACAACAATGCACATATTCAAAATGACAACAGCAACAACAACTTAAAGGAGTATTGTACTTGTCCCTCGTCTCTTCGTAGATCAAACTTGGAAGAAAAACAAATAATAATGTTTAAACAACGTTCGAATTGGTCGCATTCGAAATATGCGCAAATATTTACAGAGCATTCGCATGGAAATTAATTTGCTTTAATTTTAATCGATTTAATAAACAGCAGATAGTTACAGCATAGTAATAATTTAATACTATTGCCCATAGCTCACTCGCCAAGCCCTCGTTTCTGTTCCTCCTTTCTACGCGAAAAGTATGGGTGGCTGTATGTGGCAGTATAGCTATATACGTGATTATGAGCGGTCGCGTAGTTAGTGTGCAAACTTCGTATACCCTATAAATGTATGACTTAGTTTAAGAGTGTGTCTAACTGAATCAGCTATTTGTAGGCTGTATGGAAGACATCTCCATAAATAAAAGCACTTTACTTTGATTTAAAATTAGTTTATTAACTAGCGATTTACAGGGTATTTAAGTAGCATCTCATTACTTATACTTGTGTTTTTAGACCCCGAACTCTAAAATGAGTATAGGGGTCTATTAGGTTTGTCAGAAGCGAAATGTGCGTAACAGGCAGAAGGAGGCGTGGCCGACCCCATAAAGTATATATATTCTAGATCAGCATCAACAGCCGAGTCGATATAGCAATGTCCGTCTGTCCGTCTGTCCGTCTGTGTGTCTGTCCGTCTGTCTGTCCGTCCGTCCGTCCGTATGAACACCTGGATCTTTTAAACTATAAGAGCTAGAGCCACCAAATTTGGAATGAAAGTCCGTCTATATTGCAGGCAGGTTAAGTTTATTTCAAATTTTTGCCACGCCCCCTACCGCCCCCGCAAATTGTACAAAACAGTTTTCATTGCACTACAACTGAAACTATGAAAGCTATCGTGACCAAATTTACACAGTAGGTGAATGGTACAACTATAACTATCCTCACCAAGTTTCATCAGGATCGGACAACTATAGCTTATAGCTCCCATAGGACAAATCGGTCAAAAACAAAAAATTTGTATGAAGACATGTAGTATTTGCTAAGTGATCGCAACCAAACTCACACAGAATGTGTACATAATTATTAAAAGTAACTTCACCAAATTTGGTTCAAATCGGACAACTACAACATGTGAAACAAATTGGTCAAAAATTATAAAAATTTTAATTTATGTACGTGTTTGAATAAAAGTGGTAAATCAATGTTTATCTACTTTAGCCGTCCTCATTGTCAACAGTGCTGTGGTCCAAGTGATGTGACATGAATTAGAGAAACATGAGGTCTGCGGTTCGAACCCCAGCGCAGACAGGCATTTGTTTTCTTTTTCTTTTTCTATAACAAAACATTTTTATATGTAAATGCAGATAATCAGCAGTACCTGCATATTGAGGTGTGGTGCATATGGTAGAGTGGCGACATGTGAGAATCCTGTGTCTGTTACCGCGGGTTCGATTGCAGCTAGCGCATAACTTTATTTTACTTTTTTAAATTTGTGGGAAAAGGGGGCGTGGCAGTCCAAAATTTTAAATGGCAATGCAACTATGCTGTCGCTAGGAACCTCCGTACCCAAATTGGTCATCCTAGGTGCCATAGTTACTGAGATATTTTCCGAAAACACCAATTTTTTCCGAGGTGTGTCCAGTTTTTTGCTTATTGTGGGCGAACGGGGCGTGGCATCGAAAAAAAAAAAGATTCTTGTATTGACTGACTAAATATCTGATCGATTGATACCAAGCTCGAACTTGTAGCTCTTACCATCTCTGAAATCTGTTTGTTCATACGGACAGACGGACAGACGGACAGACGGTCAGACGGACAGACGGACAGACAGACGGACATGGCTATATCGACTCGGCTTGTGATGCTGATCAAGAATATATATACTTTACTAGCGGGCCCGGCGCGCTTCGCGGCGTTCTTGTATTATAGATTTACCTGCTATTGAAAAATCTTTTTTGGTTGGAAAAACATTTTGTTAAAAATAATGCAGACAACAAATTTTCTAAAAAGTTTTTTAATTAAGTGCTTTTAAATAAACAACATTTTTATTTTTTCCATCTTGACAGTATACATATAAAGCAGATGATTTTCCAACGCGAGACGATCCGACATACAGTTGACCATGGGAGAAAACTGGTTTTTCTAAATTAATGCCGCAAACTTTCAATGATTGGCCTTGTGCTTTATTTATTGTTATAGCGAAAGCGAGGCGAACAGGAAATTGAAGTCTTTTAAAATTGAACGTCAAATCGGGAGGAATCATAGGAATTCTTGGTATTAATAAATGTGCGCCTTTGTACTTGCCTATTATAATAGTGGCTTCAATAAGATTAGTCATTAATTTTCTTACTGCAAGTCTTGTTCCGTTACAAAGTTTGGGATGATTTAAATTTCTTAGCATAATGATTGATGCCCCAACTTTCAATTGAAAATTGTGGGGAGGAATTCCTGGCAAATCAAGAGAATTTAAAAATTCGGTGGGATAATTCACTACCTCATCCTGATCCATAATGGTATCAACCGATTTGTATGAAACAACTGGATTCGTAATTTTGTGTAAAATATTTGCGTTTAAATCATTGACGTCCTTATTTTTTGCTGCTAAAATTGCACGTTCACTAAGCCATGTATGATTGTGATAGTTTTCTTCAAAATTTGGAAAAACTTTTTTCGACCAACACTTCTTTCGTGTCTACTAATCGACAAAAGTTGCTTGGTAGTGTGATTAATCCAGTTGCATTGTCAATAGGCATCTTGCCATTTCCCATTTCTAATAACTGCTTTGTAAAGTTAGCAGCACATGGATCGTTTTGTAATTGAACACGCATATTTGTCATCAATTTCAACGTTCTAACATATCTCCACAAATATGATGATTTCAAGCCGGCATTCAATTGATCAGCTGGTGTAGCTCGCGCAAGAACCGGTAAACACTCTTAAATTTTTGTGGCGGTTGAAAGAGTAGCCAGACAGTTTTCCCCGACTGCCAGAAACAAAAAGAGTTGCCTGATCTCCTCTTTGAGAAGAGCATTTTTGCCATTCACATTATGCAAACATGTATGTTGTTGTTTGTGTAATTTTTCCGAATTGTTTTTTATTTTGCTTTTTCTTACATTTCCAAAAAGTTTTTCCATATTTTTTTTTCATACAAACCAAGTAGATAAAAAAGCTGATCTATTAAAAAAAAAATGAAAGCAAAAGACACTAATTATCATACTTAATTTTGAGTACACACAGGAAGTGAGTTTGCTTTTTATACTCTCTGCAAGAGTATATTGGGTTTGTGCAAAAGTATGTAACAGGCAGAAGGAGGCGTGGCAGACCCCATAAAGTATATATATTCTTGATCAGCATCACAAGCCGAGTCGATATAGCCATGTCCGTCTGTCCGTCTGTCTGTCTGTCTGTCTGTCTGTCTGTCTGTCTGTCTGTCCGTCCGTATGAACAAACAGATTTCAGAGATGGTAAGAGCTACAAGTTCGAGCTTGGTGTCAAACGATCAGATATTTAGTCAGTCAATACAAGAATCTTTTTTTTTTTCGATGCCACGCCCCATTAGCCCACAATAAGCAAAAAACTGGACACACCTCGGAAAAAATTGGTGTTTTCGGCAAATATCTCAGTAACTATGGCACCTAGGATCACCAATTCTGGAACGGGAGGTTCCTAGCGACGGCATAGTTGCATTGCCATTTAAAATTTTGGACTGCCACGCCCACTTTTCCCACATTTAAAAAAAAAGTCTGGAACATTCAATGCCGGGTTTGGCGAACTTGTTCGTATCGTACAGTATTGTAATTATATAGTTCGTGTGGAGACTAACTATATTAAACTATACTGAAAGGCGCATTAAAATCGGACTATAAACAAGAAAACTAGAAGCGTTACAATATTGATAATTGAACGCAATACCAACCCATAGGTGCAAGCGAGATAGAAACACACAAGCACATGTTCGAACGTTTTCGCTGCCTGTGTGTCGGCAGCGCTGCCAGCGGTCGCTGGCTGCGCCGAATACACACATACATGCATACATATTTGCATCATATACATATTGCCAAACGTATGTGTATTCGAATACAAACAAACAGATGTGTGTTTGATTATGCTTAGATTGTTTTTGTTTCAACGTGTTTTAATGCAAGTAATTCACATTGTAATATCTCGATACCGATTTTAATAATTTAATCGGGACAAATGCAGAGAGTATTATACGGTCGGGCGCGCTCGACTGTACTTTTCTTTCTTGTTATATATATAGATGGGGTCTGCCACGCCTCCTTCTGCCTGTTACATACTTTTGCACAAACCCAATATACTCTTGCAGAGAGTATAAAAAGGAAAAAAAGAAAAAAAAGAGAGGGAGAACAAGTAGTTAGAATATAGGCAACCGGGATGAGACTCTGATATTAAATCGGCCAAACTGAATCACAGAATATTTGTTACGCCTGATGTTCCCCGGTTAAAAAAACTGGATCCTCACTATTTATGTAGGACACAAACCATATGTCAGTTTCTCTAATCTCCGCTAGATGTCGCTAACTATAAATTTTATTTTTGATCCCCAATGGATCCTCAAAATTTAGTTATGAAACCAGGAAACCAATTTTATTTTTGATCTCAAACGGATCCTCAAAATTTAGTTATGAAACCAGGAAACCAAACCAATTTTATTTTTGATCCCTAATGGATCCTCAAAATTTAGTTATGAAACCAGGAAACCACCCCAATTTTATTTTTGATCCCCAATGGATCCTCAAAATTTAGTTATGAAACCAGGAAACCACCCCAATTTTAATTTTGGACACAAACCATGGCGCTAATAAATTCCCAAATTTCCCTAAATTTCTACGCAGCGCTAGATGGCGCTAAAAAATTTCCCTGTATTTCTACTCACCGCTAGATGGCGCTTTACCGCCGGAGGGGGAGGGAAATTCCCGGTTGCCTATATTCTAACTACTTGTTCTCCCTCTCTTTTTTTCTTTTTTTCCTTTTTTTCTCTCTCTTTTTTGCGCTCCGCGCGAAAATTTTTTAACAAGCGAACAGAATTAACTCTACGAAAATGAATCTAATTTCACTCAGCTTTTTATTTTCTATTGATAAATATAAATGTAATCCGGTTACGCACACCGGTTGCGCACACCGGGAGGGTGGGTAAACCAGTTACTGTATACAGGTACTGTATACGTGCAGCCCACCTGTATTAGGGGTGAGTTTTACAAGCAGTCATACAGCTCGAATATCTGAGGACAAAACAAGTGTGCCAGTACCGATCATTTTCAATTGAGTCCGCTGTCAATCGTTGTTAACACATTTTATTGCCTTTCTTTACGAAGGTCAGTTGTGATCCTTTTTTTATTGCCTTTCTTTACAAAGGTCAGTTGTGATCCTTTTGTATATCGGTCCCTTTTCTTTATCACTCATAAGTGTTAATGAGCATTTCCAAGTATCACGTCGTGAAGTCTGGTGGTCTGTGGGTTTTTTCTCATCAATGAGTTTATTGCCGGTTACACCAAAGCCGGCGCATACAAACAAGAATTCCTGGTTGCCTATATTCTAACTACTTATATCGATTTTTGAATCTTTTTAGACCCCGTACTCTAAAAAAGAGTATAGGGGTCTATTAGGTTTGTCAGAAGCGAAATGTGCGTAACAGGCAGAAGGAGGCGTGGCCGACCCCATAAAGAATATATATTCTAGATCAGCATCAACAGCCGAGTCGATATAGCAATGTCCGTCTGTCCGTCTGTCTGTCTGTCCGTCCGTCCGTATGAACACCTGGATCTTTTAAACTACAAAAGCTAGAGACACCAAATTTGGAATGAAAGTCCGTTATCTTCGCGAGCAGATCAAGTTTATTTCAAATTGTTGCCACGCCCCTTACCGCCCCCGCAATGAGCAAAAAACCAGACACACCTCGAAAAAAATTTACTTTTAGGCCAATAACTCAGTAACTATGACACTTAGGAACACCATTTCTGGTAAACAGGTTGCTAGAGACATCCTTAATGCAATGCCATTAAAAATTTTGAGCTGCCACGCCCCCTTTTCTCCTGAGAGTTAACCAAGCGTTTTCACTTTAATGTCATGTTTAAGGCATTTATTCATATAGTAGGGTGTTGTAATTCAACATAAGTATAGAGACATATAAAATCAACTTATTCTGAAAGTGCCATCATCATACTACTTTTAACAAAAGAGTTACTGCGTTACAAAGTTTGTTATTTAACTGCAATATCACTTACGCGCGAGAGCGAGACAGAAACATACAAACACATGTTCGAACGTTTTCGATGCTTGTGTGGCGACAGCGCTGCCGGCAGACGCTGTGGCGACAGCGCTGCCAGCAGACGCTGGCCGCGCCGAATACACACATACATACATACATGCATACATATAATTTCAAACGAATGTGTGTTTGTATGAATAAAATGTAAATGCTGATTATCGGAGAATTCTTGAAAGTGGCGCGTGGTGCAACTGATAGAGTTGCGGCAATGCGAATTGTTAATTTAATTAGACCCCGTACTCTAAAAAAGAGTATAGGGGTCTATTAGGTTTGTCAGAAGCGAAATGTGCGTAACAGGCAGAAGGAGGCGTGGCCGACCCCATAAAGTATATATATTCTAGATCAGCATCAACAGCCGAGTCGATATAGCAATGTCCGTCTGTCCGTCTGTCTGTCTGTCCGTCTGTCTGTCTGTCCGTCTGTCGGTCTGTCCGTCCGTCCGTATGAACACCTGGATCTTTTAAACTACAAAAGCTAGAGACACCAAATTTGGAATGAAAGTCCGTTATCTTCGCGAGCAGATCAAGTTTATTTCAAATTGTTGCCACGCCCCTTACCGCCCCCGCAATGAGCAAAAAACCAGACACACCTCGAAAAAAATTCACTTTTAGGCCAATAACTCAGTAACTATGGCACTTAGGAACACCATTTCTGGTAAGCAGGTTGCTAGAGACGGCCTTAATGCAATGCCATTAAAAATTTTGAGCTGCCACGCCCCTTTTCCCCACATCAGCTAAAAAACTTTTACGCTTTAATGCCGTTTTTAAGGCATTTATTCATATAGTAGAGTATTGTAATTCAACATTCGTATAGAGACATATAAAATCAAACTATTCTGAAAACGGCATCAACATACTACCTTTAACAAAAGAGCTACTGCGTTAGAAAGTTTGTTATTTAAGTGCAATATCACTTACGCGCGAGAGCGAGACAGAAACATACAAACACATGTTCGAACGTTTTCGATGCTTGTGTGGCGACAGCGCTGCCGGCAGACGCTGGCCACGCCGAATACACACATACATACATACATGCATACATATAATTTCAAACGAATGTGTGTTTGTATGAATAATATGTAAATGCTGATTATCGGAGAATTCTTGAAAATTG
>JAECWX010000132.1:0-156555 GCA_018151165.1 Drosophila arawakana | reverse complement strand
AAATTGTTTGCAGCAAATTTGTTTGCAGCAAATTGTTTGTAGCAAATTGTTTGTAGCAAATTGTTTGCAGCAAATTGTTTGTAGCAAATTGTTTGTAGCAAATTGTTTGCAGCAAATTTGTTTGCAGCAAATTGTTTGTAGCAAATTGTTTGCAGCAAATTTGTTTGTAGCAAATTTGTTTGTAGCAAATTGTTTGTAGCAAATTGTTTGCAGCAAATTTGTTTGTAGCAAATTGTTTGTAGCAAATTGTTTGCAGCAAATTTGTTTGTAGCAAATTGTTTGTAGCAAATTTGTTTGTAGCAAATGGTTTGTAGCAAATTGTTTGCAGCAAATTTGTTTGCAGCAAATTGTTTGTAGCAAATTGTTTGCAGCAAATTTGTTTGCAGCAATTGTGTTTGTAGCAAATTGTTTGCAGCAAATTTTGTTTGCAGCAAATGGTTTGTAGCAAATTGTTTGCAGCAAATTTGTTTGCAGCAAATTTGTTTGCAGCAAATTTGTTTGTAGCAAATTGTTTGCAGCAAATTGTTTGTAGCAAATTTGTTTGTAGCAAATTGTTTGTAGCAAATTGTTTTGTAGCAAATTTGTTTGTAGCAAATTGTTTGTAGCAAATTGTTTGTAGCAAATTGTTTGTATTTCAGCAAATGGTTTGTAGCAAATTGTTTGCAGCCAATTGTTTGCAGCAAATTTTTTGCAGCAATTTTGTTTGCAGCAAATGGTTTGTAGCAAATTGCTTGCAGCAAATTGTTTGCAGCAAATTTGTTTGCAGCAAATTGTTTATAGCAAACTGTTTGTAGCAAATTGTTTACAGCAAATTGTTTGCAGCAAATTTGTTTGCAGCAATTTGTTTGTAGCACATTGTTTGTAGCAAACTGTTTGTAGCAAATTGTTTGCAGCAAATTTGTTTGTAGGAAATTGTTTGTAGCACATTGTTTGTAGCAAACTGTTTGTAGCAAATTGTTTGCAGCAAATTGTTTGTAGCAAATTGTTTGCAGCAAATTTGTTTGTAGGAAATTGTTTTTAGCAAATTGTTTGCACCAAATTTGTTTGTAGGAAATTGTTTGCAGCAAATTTGTTTGCAGCAAATTGTTTGCAGCAAATTTGTTTGCAGCAAATTGTTTGTAGCAATTAAAACTGTTTGTAGCAAATTGTTTGCAGCAAATTTTGTTTGCAGCAAATTGTTTGTAGCAAATTGTTTGCAGCAAATTGTTTGCAGCAAATTTGTTTGTAGCAAATTGTTTGCAGCAAATTGTTTGCAGCAAATTTGTTTGCAGCAAATTGTTTGCAGCAAATTTGTTTGCAGCAAATTGTTTGTAGCAAATTGTTTGTAGCAAATTTGTTTGTAGCAAATTGTTTGCAGCAAATTGTTTGTAGCAAATTGTTTGCAGCAAATTGTTTGTAGCAAATTGTTTGCAGCAAATTGTTTGTAGCAAATTGTTTGTAGCAAATTGTTTGCAGCAAATTGTTTGCAGCAAATTGTTTGTAGCAAATTGTTTGCAGCAAATTGTTTGCAGCAAATTTGTTTGCAGCAAATTGTTTGTAGCAAATTTGTTTGCAGCAAATTGTTTGCAGCAAATTTGTTTGCAGCAAATTTGTTTGCAGCAAATTGTTTGCAGCAAATTGTTTGCAGCAAATTGTTTGTAGCAAATTTGTTTGCAGCAAATTGTTTGTAGCAAATTGTTTGTAGCAAATTGTTTGTAGCAAATTGTTTGTAGCAAATTGCTTGCAGCAAATTGTTTGCAGCAAATTTGTTTGCAGCAAATTGTTTGTAGCAAATTGTTTGTAGCAAATTGTTTGTAGCAGATTGTTTGTATTGCAGCAAATTGTTTGCAGCAAATTTGTTTGCAGCAAATTGTTTGTAGCACATTGTAGCAAATTGTTTGTAGCAAATTGTTTGTAGCAAATTGTTTGTAGCAAATTGTTTGTAGCAAATTTGTTTGCACCGAATTGTTTGCAGCAAATTTGTTTGTAGCCAATTGCTTGCAGCAAATTGTTTGCAGCACATTGTTTGCAGCAAATTTGTTTGCAGCAAATTGTTTGTAGCACATTGTTTGTAGCAAATTGTTCGTAGCATATTGTTTGTAGCAAATTGTTTGTAGCAAATTGTTTGTAGCAAATTGCTTGCAGCAAATTGTTTGCAGCACATTTGTTTGCAGCAAACTGTTTGCAGCAAATTTGTTTGCACCAAATTGTTTGCAGCAAATGGTTTGTAGCAAATTGTTTGCAGCAAATTTGTTTGCAGCAAATTGTTTGTAGCAAATTGTTTGTAGCAAATTGTTTGTAGCAAATTGTTTGTAGCAAATTTGTTTGCAGCTAATTTTTTGAAGCAAATTGCTTGCATCAAATTTGTTTGCAGCAAATTGTTTGCAGCTAATTAGTATGCAGCAAATTGTATGCAGCAAATTTGTTTGCACCAAATTGTTTGTAGCAAATTGTTTGCAACAAATTGTGTGCAGAAAATTGTTTGCAGCAAATTGTGTGCAGCAAATTTGTTTGCAGCAATTTGTTTGCAGCAAAATTGCTTGCACCTAGATGTTTGTAGCAATTTGTTGGAAGCAAATTGTTTGTAGCACATTGTTTATAGCAAACTGTTTGTAGCAAATTGTTTGCAGCAAATTTGTTTGCAGCAAATTTGTTTGTAGGAAATTGTTTGTAGCAAATTGTTTGGCAGCAAATTTGTTTGCAAACTGTTTGTAGCAAATTGTTTGCAGCAAATTGTTTGCAGCAAATTTGTTTGTAGCAAATTTGTTTGCAGCAAATTGTTTGTAGCAAATTGTTTGTAGCAAACTGTTTGTTGCAAATTGTTTGCAGCATATTTGTTTGTAGGAAATTGTTTGCAGCAAATTTGTTTGCTGCAAATTGTTTGTAGCACATTGTTTATAGTAAACTGTTTGTAGCAAATTGTTTGCAGCAAATTGTTTGCAGCAAATTTGTTTGCAGCAAATTGTTTGCAGCAAATTTGTTTGCAGCAAATTGTTTGTAGCAAATTGTTTGTATAAAATTTGTGTGCAGCAAATTGTTTGCAGCAAAATTGTTTGCACCTAAATGTTTGTAGCAATTTGTTTGTAAAAAATTTGTTTGCAACAAATGGTTTGCAGCACATTGTTTATAGCAAATTGTTTGTAGCAAATTGTTTGCAGCAAATTGTTTGCAGCAAATTTGTTTGCAGCAATTTTGTTTGCAGCAAATTTGTTTGTAGCAAATTGTTTGTAGCAAACTGTTGTCGCAAATTGTTGTCGCAAATTGTTTGTAGCAAATTGTTTGCAGCAAATTTGTTTGTAAGAAATTGTTTGTAGCACATTGTTTGTAGCAAACTGTTTGTAGCAAATTGTTTGCAGCAAATTTGTTTGTAGGAAATTGTTTGTAGGAAATTGTTTGTATCAAATTGTTTGCAGCAAATTGTTTGCAGCAATGTTGTTTGCAGCAACTGGTTTGTAGCAAATTGCTTGCAGTACATTGCTTGCAGTACATTGTTTGCAGCAAATTTGTTTGCAGCAAATTGTTTGCAGCAAATTTGTTTGCAGAAAATTGTTTGTAGCAAATTGTTTGCAGCAAATTTGTTTGCAGCAACTTGTTTGTCGCAAATTGTTTGTAGCAAACTGTTTATCGCAAATTGTTTGTAGCAAACTGTTTGTAGCAAATAGTTTGCAGCAATTTTGTTTGCAACAAATGGTTTGTAGTAAATTGCTTGCAGCAAATTGTTTGCAGCAAATTTGTTTGCAGCAAATTGTTTGCAGCAAATTTGTTTGTAGCAAATTGTTTGTAGCAAATTGTTTGTAGCAAACTGTTTATCGCAAATTGTTTGTAGCAAATTGTTTGCAGCAAATTTGTTTGTAAGAAATTTTTTGTAGCACATTGTTTGTAGCAAACTGTTTGTAGCAAATTGTTTGCAGCAATTTTGTTTGCAGCAAATGGTTTGTAGCAAATTGTTTGTAGCAAATTGTTTGCAGCAAATTTGTTTGTAGCAAATTGTTTGTAGCACATTGTTGGTAGCAAATTGTTTGCAGCAAATTTGTTTACAGCAAATTGTTTGCAGCAAATTGTTTGCAGCAAATTGTTTGCAGCAGTTTTGTTTGTCGCAAATTGTTTGTAGCAAATTGTTTGCAGCAAATTTGTTTGTAGCAAATTGTTTGTAGCACATTGTTTGTAGCAAACTGTTTGTAGCAAATAGTTTGCAGCAAGTTTGTTTGCAACAAATGGTTTGTAGTAAATTGCTTGCAGCAAATTGTTTGCAGCAAATTTGTTTGCAACAAATTGTTTGCAGCAAATTTGTTTGTAGCAAATTGTTTGTAGCAAATTGTTTGTAGCAAACTGTTTGTCGCAAATTGTTTGTAGCAAATTGTTTGCAGCAAATTTGTTTGTAAGAAATTTTTTGTAGCACATTGTTTGTAGAAAACTGTTTGCAGCAAATTGTTTGCAGCAAATTGTTTGCAGCAAATTGTTTGCAGCAAATTGTTTGCAGCAAATTGTTTGCAGCAAATTATTTGCAGCAAATTGTTTGCAGCAAATTGCTTGCAGCAAATTGTTTGCAGCAAATTTGTTTGCAGCAAATTGTTTGAAGCAAATTGTTTGTAGCAAATTATTTGTAGCAAATTGTTTGCAGCAAATTGTTTGCAGCAATTTTTAGACCCCGTACTCTAAAAAAGAGTATAGGGGTCTATTAGGTTTGTCAGAAGCGAAATGTTCTAGATCAGCATCAACAGCCGAGTCGATATAGCAATGTCCGTCTGTCCGTCTGTCTGTCTGTCCGTCTGTCCGTCCGTCCGTATGAACACCTGGATCTTTTAAACTACAAAAGCTAGAGACACCAAATTTGGAATGAAAGTCCGTTATCTTCGCGAGCAGATCAAGTTTATTTCAAATTGTTGCCACGCCCCTTACCGACCCCGCAATGAGCAAAAAACCAGACACACCTCGAAAAAAATGTACTTTTAGGCCAATAACTCAGTAACTATGGCACTTAAGAACACCATTTCTGGTAAGCAGGTTGCTAAAGACAGCCTTAATGCAATGCCATTAAAAATTTTGAGCTGCCACGCCCCTTTTCCCCACATCAGCTAAAAAACTTTTACGCTTTAATGCCGTTTTTAAGGCATTTATTCATATAGTAGAGTGTTGTAATTCAACATTCGTATAGAGACATATAAAATCAAACTATTCTGAAAGTGGCATCAACATACTACCTTTAACAAAAGAGCTACTGCGTTAGAAAGTTTGTTATTTAACTGCAATATCACTTACGCGCGAGAGCGAGACAGAAACATACAAACACATGTTCGAACGTTCTCGATGCTTGTGTGGCGACAGCGCTGCCGGCAGACGCTGGCCGCGCCGAATACACACATACATACATACATGCATACATATAATTTCAAACGAATGTGTGTTTGTATGAATAATATGTAAATGCTGATTATCGGAGAATTCTTGAAAGTGGCGCGTGGTGCAACTGTTGCGAATTGTTAATTTAATTTTTTTTAAATTTCAATTCAAAATGTACATATAAAATTAAAATTTGTAAATTTCATTTGAAAATTTGAATTTAAATTGAATACAATTTTTGCAGCAAGTTTGCGCAAATTGCTTGCAGCAAATTGTTTGGAGCAAATTGTGCAGGGGATTTTTTGCACAGTCGGCTCGATCGACTGTAGCCTTTCTTATTTGTTTTTGCAGCAAATGATTTGCAGCAAATTGCTTGCAGCAAATTGTTTGCAGCAAATTGTTTGCAGCAAATTGTTTGCAGCAAATTTGTTTGCAGCAAATTGTTTGCAGCAAATTGTTGAAGTATGTTAAAATAAGAAAATTCCAATTGCTTTGGTTTTCAGGTTCAGAGCGACTGTTGTTGTCGCTCTGAAGTATGTTGAAATAAGTAAATTCCAATTGCTTTGGTTTTCTGATTTAGAGCTATTGTCGATCCGAATGCTTTATTCGATCTTGTCTTTACAAATTAAGACAAATATAATTAATCCTAAAGCGGCGCGGTTCTTAGTGGCAGCGCTGCCTTTTGTATATAATAATGTTTGGAGTTCTGTCGCTCAAAGCAGCGGCAGAACGGGAGTATATATTCTAGTGGGCATATGACCACTTGATATATTGTATACTCTACAATACAGTGGGCATATGCTCATTTGGCATACAACATACTACACATCCCTTTTTAAAAGAATAACGTAATAAATTGAAGTTATTTAATATAAAAATTATTAGTATTATTTTTATATATTTTATATATATTATGTTGTATAAGGAAAAAAATATGCATAAAAAATTATTTTTTCTTAAAAATTTTGGTTTTTTTTTTTTTAAAGATATATAAAAAATTATTTTTTTTAATTTTTTTTTTTAAAGATCTTTATATATATATATTCTTATATTTTTTTTTTTGTTTTATTTATAAATCCATTTTAGTCTATCCTTATGAACTTTTTGTTCCCTATTTTTCTTGTTTTTTATAATTACACTAGCGGGCCCGGCGCGCTTCGCGGCGTTCTTGTATTATAGATTTACCTGCTATTGAAAAATCTTTTTTGGTTGGAAAAACATTTTGTTAAAAATAATGCAGACAACAAATTTTCTAAAAAGTTTTTTAATTAAGTGCTTTTAAATAAACAACATTTTTAGTTTTTCCATCTTGACAGTATACATATAAAGCAGATGATTTTCCAACGCGAGACGATCCGACATACAGTTGACCATGGGAGAAAACTGATTTTCTAAATTAATGCCGCAAACTTTCAATGATTGGCCTTGTGCTTTATTTATTGTTATAGCGAAAGCGAGGCGAACAGGAATCATAGGAATTCTTGGTATTAATAAATGTGCGCCTTTGTACTTGCCTATTATAATAGTGGCTTCAATAAGATTAGTCATTAATTTTCTTACTGCAAGTCTTGTTCCGTTACAAAGTTTGGGATGATTTAAATTTCTTAGCATAATGATTGATGCCCCAACTTTCAATTGCAAATTGTGGGGAGGAATTCCTGGCAAATCAAGAGAATTTAAAAATTCGGTGGGATAATTCACTACCTCATCCTGATCCATAATGGTATCAACCGATTTGTATGAAACAACTGGATTCGTAATTTTGTGTAAAATATTTGCGTTTAAATCATTGACGTCCTTATTTTTTGCTGCTAAAATTGCACGTTCACTAAGCCATGTATGATTGTGATAGTTTTCTTCAAAATTTGGAAAAACTTTTTCGACCAACACTTCTTTCGTGTCTACTAATCGACAAAAGTTGCTTGGTAGTGTGATTAATCCAGTTGCATTGTCAATAGGCATCTTGCCATTTCCCATTTCTAATAACTGCTTTGTAAAGTTAGCAGCACATGGATCGTTTTGTAATTGAACACGCATATTTGTCATCAATTTCAACGTTCTAACATATCTCCACAAATATGATGATTTCAAGCATGCATTCAATTGATCAGCTGGTGTAGCTCGCGCAAGAACCGGTAACGTTTGGCGAAAATCTCCTGACAATAATATTAAAGCGCCACCGAACAAACGTGAATTTCCTCTGATATCTTGCTTGAAACACTCTTAAATTTTTGTGGCGGTTGAAAGAGTAGCCAGACAGTTTTCCCCGACTGCCAGAAACAAAAAGAGTTGCCTGATCTCCTCTTTGGAGAAGAGCATTTTTGCCATTCACATTATGCAAACATGTATGTTGTTGTTTGTGTAATTTTTCCGAATTGTTTTTTATTTTGCTTTTTCTTACATTTCCAAAAAGTTTTTCCATATTTTTTTTTTCATACAAACCAAGTAGATAAAAAAGTGATCTATTAAAAAAAATCTTTAAATATATATATTCTTATTATTTTTTTGTTTTATTTATAAATCCATTTTAGTCTATCCTTATGAACTTTTTGTTCCCTAGTTTTCTTTGTTTTTTATAATTAGATTATTATTTTTCTTTATACTGATGACCTCAAATGGTCCTATATAAGAAGATTCTAATTTATGACCTGTTTCTTTCTTTAAATAAACTTGGTCTCCTATTTCTATTTTAAAATCAAATACGTTCTTATCATTTATTTCTTTTTGCTTAATTTTATTTATTTCTAAAATTATTCGAGCTCTCTTATACGCGTTTTCTAATCTAAACTTAACTTCTTTTGAATAGTCTTCTATATTATAGATAGGATCTATAGTATTAACGCTATTAAATTGTATTGGTAAGTTATTTTGCCTACCAAATACTAGTTCATATGGACAATAATTATGAGTTACTGATGGTGTTGTGTTAAAACAATACACGAAATACTGTAACCATATGTCCCAATCAGTTTTATCTACTGAAATGTATGAACGAATGTACTCATTGAACGTCCTATGTCTTCTTTCAACGGTACCTAGTGTCTGGTGGTGGTGTGCTGTAGACGTCATGTTGTCTATTTTTAAATATTTGCACAAGTCATTTATAATGGAATTTTTATATTCTGTTCCCATGTCCGTAATGAACGTCTTCATTGGACCGTACTTCAAAATAAAAGATTCGAATATGGCTTTTGCGACAGTTGTTGCACTCTTATTTGCAATGGGAATTGCTACTAAATACTTTGTCAAATCACATATTAAGGTGATTGCATATTCATTCCCATTTTCCGAACGTGGTAGTGGACCAATAGTGTCTACTATCACTCTGTCAAAAGCATATTGCGGAGTTTCGGTTATTGTCATAGGTGATCTTGTGTGTTTTGTCGTTTTTGACGTCAGGCATTTTGGACATTTATTAACATATTCTTTTACATGTTTAGTCATGTTTTTCCAATAATATTGTCTCTTTATTTTTTCAATTGTTTTATTTATACCTGTATGACCTCCTTGAATTGGATCGTCATGGAATGTAAACAGTATCGCTTCTCGATCTTTATCATTATTTATTAGGGTTACCGGCTTGAGTAGCGCTACTCTTAGTATTTTCAATATTTTCTTGCCCAATATTTTTAAAGATTCTATTGAAATTGATTCAAAGATCTTTTCGCACGGTGCCACTTTGAGTTGGCTGATTCCAAGTATACCGGCTTGCTTTTCAAGCCTTTGAAAGAATTGACCTAGGTCAAGGGTTCCATTGGTGTACAAATCATCAACATCAATTCTTGCAATAATTTTCTTTCCATGTTTCAGAAAACATGTATTGTTTGTTATATGCAAGGCCACTACTTTTCGTATTTCGTCATTTCAAATGACTTCATATACGTTGGTCTTAGAAGCGTTGTCAAGTGTTTGCATAGGCAAATCTTCTTGAGCATTTCCTGCGCAGAAGTTTTACTGTTTACTTTGTTTTCTAGTAGCGACTTTTAAAATTGTATTGGTTATGTTTTTAAGATCGTTAATAGTGATGCGTGAAAGTGCATCATCTACAAAATTATCTTTTCCTTTCAGATACTCAACAGTAAAGTCGTATTTTTCTAGTTCTAATCTCATTCTTTTAAGTTTTGAGCTTGGGTTTGTCATTGAGAACAAGTACGTTAATGGCCTATGGTCTGTTTTTACAGTGAAATGTTTGCCATAAATATATGGTCGAAAATATGTAATTGCACAGTGTATTGCTGCCAATTCTTGTTCTGTTGTTGATTTGTTGCTTTCACCTTTGGTGAATGAGCGTGAAGCATATGCAACTGGGAGTTGTTTATCTCCATAGTTTTGTGTTAGAACGGCTCCACAGGCGTGTTTACTTGCATCTGTAATAATGCAAAATTCTTTATCGAAATCGGAATATTTCAATAAAGAGGGCTTGATTAAAGCCTTTTTTAAATAATCAAATGCATTTTGGCATTCATCAGACCAATGAAAATTGACATTCTTTTTGCATAACTTAGTTATGTGCCTTGAATAGTCGACAAAATTTTTAATAAAACGTCTATAGTAGTTACAGAATGCTACAAATCTTCAAGCGCTATCAGCGTCCGTTGGGACTGGGTAATTTTTAATTAGTCTATTACTAATCGCCATCGTTTTTCATTTGAACCTGGTAAACCTTTTTTTGGCACCAGTAGTATTGGACTGTTATATTCTGATACTGAGGGCTCAACTATTTGATCAAGAATGAGTTTATTGACTTGTCTGTTTATTTCGTCTTTATGAGCATGCGGTATTCTAAAATTTTTTATATACACCGGTTCTGGCTCTTTTAATCTCAGCTCTTGTTTGTAAAAATTATTTGTGGTTATAGATTCGGTTTTTAGTCCGAATATATCTGAGTATTTGGTGCAAAGATTTTTTAATACAGGCTTAAATAATGGTGGAAAGTTCTGAATTAGTTTTTTCATTACAGTATTTTGTCTTTCTTTGTTAGTTTCTTGGACTATCTCGTAGTCAGTTAGAGTTTCAATTTTTATTTTGTTAAGGTTTAATATTTTTATTGAATCAGTTGTGTTTAATATTCGGACAGAAATTGTTGGAAATTGTATTTCCAATGAGAATTCCTTCCTCAATTTCTTGATTGGGAATAAGAAAATTTGTTTTTTTTTGAAACTATGTTAATTTGACGGACTACTTCAGCACGATCTGGAGTTATTGTGGCATTATTATCACAAGTGTGAATGATTGGAATGTGTATTGTATAATTTGAAAAAACTGAACTTTTGGAAAAACTGAACTTTTGAAAAAACTGAACCCTTACCAATGCCTGTTATTTGTGTTGAAATGTGTGTATTTACATTATCGAATATATCTATATTTTCTTTTAATATGGAAATATCTGCACCAGTGTCTATTAATAAGGTATAAGTTTTACCTGTACTTTGATTCTTAATTTTTATAAAATGCTTAAACTGAGATTGAGTGTTTTTATATTATTTTCTAAGTGCTCTAAGTATCTGAAGGGTTCTGCCCGTTTCCCGAATTAGTTTGGGCAGCTCGGACATTGTTATTGCTATTAGTTTGGTAGTATTGGTTTTGACTATTGCCTCGGTTGGAGTTATTCCTTCCTCGGTTGTTACCTCGACCTTTACCATTGTTTCTGTTGTTATTATAGTTTGAATTTTTAGAGTGATAGTTACCGCGGCCATTGCCTCTACCTCTTTGGTATCGGTAACCACCTCCTCTATTACTTCGGCTTCGCTGAAATAATACTGTACTTGCACTTCCAGTCATTTCTGTGCTGCAATGGATATATTTACCCATTACAACATTGAAAGTAACGAAGTTACCAGCTTCCAGTATTATTTTGAACTTTTCATGCTCACAATTTTTAATCATTGCAGAAATAGACTCGTTTGTGGAGAATTTTTCTGCATTGATTGGGTCTAGGCCGTAAATTATCTATTTCGGTTGCATACTGGGAAGCAGTTTTGCCTTTTTGTTTTATGTTTAAAATTTTTTCGTTTAGAACGTTGGGAGATTCTCCTTTTACGTTATCTTTAAGCTGTTATACCTAATATAGTGGTTTTGTCTTGTACCTTGTAAAGGATTGTGCTGGTTATTTTCAACTTTATGACTTCAACCGCTATATCTTCTTGGTCGCCTTTGGTTCTTTATACAAGCTTCAATGCTGTTATGAACCGATTCAATGTTAACTTTTTTCCATCAAATTCGGGGGCTGAGGAAACCTGCTTCACATATTACTTGTCCAAGGCTACCTGGTTAGTCATTGTAACTGTATTCTCTTCGAGCGTTTCGATGTCACTATCAATATCGGTTTCTGTATTGATTATTGGTTTAGACTCATCTAAATCATTTAACTGGTTCTCGTCGAATTCAGCTAGGAGATTTGGATCTTCTGGTATTGTTATTACAAGATTTCGTCTAATACCAATATTGTGTAGTCTGGTTTTTAGACTTTTTACAATTTTTTGAGATACGCTTTTATACTCTTGAGTTAACTTATCGTTTACTTTTCTTGTTATAGTTACAATGTTGTTATATTGTGCTGTTAATATTTGTGCATGATGTATCAATGTATCTGATTTTATTGTTTTATCAGAATTGATACATTTATATGATTTTTCAAATTTATCTTTATAATCATTTATTTTTTTCGCTAATATATTCCATTCCATTGTTTAATGGGAAATATGGAGTTTTATTTTAGCGATGTAAGCGCAGCATCAATATAGTTGTCGTTCTTAGTATTGCATGTGTTTCCTTGATACTTTTTACCATTACATAAGGCAAAGTACACAACACAGCGCCGTTTTCGGTTTTTGAACAATCAATTAATTGGCTTGCAATACTATGGAAAGTTTCTATATACTCGTCTTCGAATTGACTTATTTTAATGAATTCCCTATGCTTTTGCAATATTTGCAATGAATTGATTATAAAATTAGGTTCTTTAATATGAATCTCATTTATTATGTTAATCATAATAATGACCTATTAAATCATCTCTAAATTACCTGCTCTACTAGCGTATCTTTTCTTTAGGCATTTATTGTGCAACTTATATAATTTTGTTAGCCCATTCGTTAATAAAAGAATAACAATTATTATTAACATAATAGTTATTACTTTTAAATCTACAGATACAGTTTCGACATTGTTTATTACATTTGCGGTGGAGTCCGCTACTTTCGATTCGTGATCTAACATTCTGTTCTGATATAATATGTTAGAATCTTTTGAAATTGAATTCGAAAGCATGAAATTAAAAAATTATACGAATATAAATATATTTTGAATTTTTATTCAATTTCTCTATGTTTTTTTTTTTTCTTATAAAAAAATATTTTTCTTTTCTTTTCTTTTTTTTTTTTGCAAATCGAGTTTATTTTTTAATCATTTTTGAATGCAACAAATTTTGTATGCAACTTTTGTGGACTTGTTAGTGCATTTTGTTTTGGAGGGGATATTTGTCAGTTAATATAGTATATATCATATATGAATATCTTGTATAATAGCATAAAACAGCAATTGCAGCAATTTTGTTTGCAGCAAATGGTTTGTAGCAAATTGCATGCAACAAATTGTTTGCAGCAAATTGTTTGCAGCAAATTGTTTGAAGCAAATTGTTTGCAGCAAATTGTTTGCAGCAAATTGTTTGTAGCAAATTGCTTGCAGCAAATTTGTTTGCAGCAAATTGTTTGTAGCAAATTTTTTGCAGCAAATTGTTTGCAGCAAATTGTTTGTAGCAAATTGTTTGCAGCAAATTGTTTGTAGCAAATTGCTTGCAGCAAATTGTTTTGCAGCAAATGGTTTGTAGCAAATTGCTTGCAGCAAATTTGAAAATTGTTTGCAGCAAATTGTTTGCAGCAAATTGTTTGCAGCAAATTGTTTGCAGCAAATTGTTTGCAGCAAATTGTTTGTAGCAAATTGCTTGCAGCAAATTGTTTGTAGCAAATTGTTTGCAGCAAATTGTTTCTAGCAAATTGTTTGTAGCAAATTTGTTTGCAGCAATTTGTTTGCAGCAAAATTGTTTGCACCAAATGGTTTGTAGCAAATTGCTTGCAACAAATTGTTTGCAGCAAATTGTTTGCAGCAAATTGCTTGCAGAAAATTGTTTGTAGCAAATTGTTTGCAGCAAATTGTTTCTAGCAAATTGTTTGTAGCAAATTTGTTTGCAGCAATTTGTTTGCAGCAAAATTGTTTTCACCTAGATGCTTGTAGCAATTTGTTTGTAGAAAATTTTTTTGCCTCAAATTGTTTGCAGCAAATTTGTTTGTAGGAAATTGTTTGTAGCAAATTGTTTGTAGCAAATTGTTTGCAGCAAATTTGTTTGCTTCAAATTGTTTGTAGCACATTGTTAATAGCAAACTGTTTGTTACAAATTGTTTGCACCAAATTGTTTGCACCTAGATGTTTGTAGCAATTTGTTTGTAGAAAATTTGTTTGCAACAAATTATTTGCAGCAAATTTGTTTGCAGCAAATTGTTTGTAGCAAATTTTTTGTAGCAAACTGTTTGTAGCAAATTGTTTGCAGCAATTTTGTTTGCAGCAAATGGTTTGTAGCAAATTGCTTGCAGCAAATTGTTTGTAGAAAATTGTTTACAGCAAATTGTTTGCACCAAATGGTTTGCAGAAAATTGTTTGCAGCAAATTTGGTTGCAGCAAATTGTTTGTAGCAATTTTTTCTAATATTTTTTTGTTTTTTCCATTTTTTGCCGTTTCTAGTCATCCTAGACGATTTTAGACCTTTTTTTTGAAATCACCACATTTGAAAATTTTTACATTTTACGATCTTTTTTTTCCATTTTTGGCGTTTCTAGTCATCCTAGACGATTTTAGAACTTACCGATTTTGAATTGGAATACAACTTATATTGACTCTACCTAAAAATAATTATGATTTCGAAATTTTATAAATTTTTCGAACATTTTTTTTTTTTTTTTCCATTTTTTGGTGTTTTTAGTCATCCTAGACGATTTTAGACTTTATTTTGGAATCACCACATTTAAAAATTTTTACGTTTTTCGAACTTTTTTTTGTTTTTTCCATTTTTTGCGTTCAGTCATTCTAGACGATTTTAGACCTTATCTTGGAATCACCACATTTAAAGCTTTGATCTTGATTATTTCCGTCAAAACTCAACCGATTTTGAATTGGAATACCATTTATATTGACTCAAATTTATATTGATTTAAATTTTTACATTTTTCGATCTTTTTTTTTTTTTTCCATTTTTGGCGTTTCTAGTCATCCTAGACGATTTTAGAACTTACCGATTTTGAATTGGAATACAACTTATATTGACTCTACCTAAAAATAATTATAATTTCGAAATTTTATAAATTTTTCGAACATTTTTTTGTTTTTTTCCATTTTTTGGTGTTTTTAGTCATCCTAGACGATTTTAGACTTTATTTTGGAATCACCAAATTTTAAAATTTTTAAAATTTTCGAACTTTTTTTTTTTTTTCCATTTTTTGGCGTTTCTAGTCATCCTAGACGATTTTAGACTTTATTTTGGAATCACCACATTTAAAAATTTTTACAATTTTCGAACTTTTTTTTTTTTTTCCATTTTTTGGCGTTTCTAGTCATCCTAGACGATTTTAGACCTTATCTTGGAATCACCACATTTAAAGCTTTGATCTTGATTATTTCCGTCAAAACTCAACCGATTGTGAATTGGAATACTATTTATATTGACTCAACTCCAAAATAATTATGATTTCGAAAATTTATAAATTTTTCAAACATTTTTTGGTTTTTTCCATTTTTTGGTGTTTCTAGTCATCCTAGATGATTTTAGACCTTATTTTGGAATCACCACATTTTAAAATTTTTACATTTTTCGAACTTTTTTGTTTTTTTTCCATTTTTGCGTTTCTAGTCATCCTAGACGATTTCAGACCTTATTTTGGAATCACCACATTTTGAGTCTTGGTATTGATTATCTCCATCAAAACTCAACCGATTTTGAAATGGAATACCATTTATATTGACTCAACTCCAAAATAATTATGATTTCGAAAATTTATAAATTTTTCAAACATTTTTTGGTTTTTTCCATTTTTTGGCGTTTCTAGTCATCCTAGATGATTTTAGACCTTATTTTGGAATCACCACATTTTAAAATTTTTACATTTTTCGAACTTTTTTTGTTTTTTTCCATTTTTGCGTTTCTAGTCATCCTAGACGATTTCAGACTTTATATTGGACTCACCACATTTATAATTGATTTGAATTTTTACATTTTTAACCGATTTTTTTTTAATTGTTTTTTTTTTTTTTCCATTTTTTGGCGTTTCTAGTCATCCTAGACGATTTTAGACCTTATTTTGGAATCACCACATTTTAAATCTTGATCTTGATTATCTCCCGTCAAAACTCAACCGATTTTGAAATGGAATACCATTTATATTGACTCAACTCCAAAATCATTATGATTTCAAAAATTTATAAATTTTTCGAAATTTTTTTTGGTTTTTTTATTTTTTTGCGTTTTTAGTCATCCTAGACGATTTTAGACTTTATTTTGGAATCACCACATTTTTAAAATTTTTCATTAAATTTTTCGAACATTTTTTTTTTTTTTCCATTTTTTGGCGTTTCTAGTCATCCTAGACGATTTTAGACCTTATTTTGGAATCACCACATTTTAAGCTTTGATCTTGATTATTTCCGTCAAAACTCAACCGATTTTGAATTGGAATACAACTTATATTGACTCTACCTAAAAATAATTATAATTTCGAAATTTTATAAATTTTTCGAAAATATTTTTGTTTTTTTCCATTTTTTGGTGTTTTTAGTCGTCCTAGACGATTTTAGACTTTATTTTGGAATCACCAAATTTTAAAATTTTTACATTTTTCGAACTTTTTTTGTTTTTTCCATTTTTTGGCGTTTCTAGTCATCCTAGACGATTTAACATTTTTCTAACATTTTTTTATTTTTTCCATTTTTTGGCGTTTCTAGTCATCCTAGACGATTTTAGACCTTATTTTGGAATCAGCACATTTTAAGCTTTGATCTTGATTATTTCCGTCAAAACTCAACCGATTTTGAATTGGAATACCATTTATATTGACTCAAATTTATATTGATTTAAATTTTTACATTTTTCGATCTTTTTTTTTTTTTTTCCATTTTTGGCGTTTCTAGTCATCCTAGACGATTTTAGACCTTATTTTGGAATCCCCACATTTTAAGCTTTGATCTTGATTATTTCCGTCAAAACTCAACCGATTTTGAATTGGAATACCATTTATATTGACTCAAATTTATATTGATTTAAATTTTTACATTTTTCGATCTTTTTTTTTTGTTTTCCATTTTTGGCGTTTCTAGTCATCCTAGACGATTTTAGAACTTACCGATTTTGAATTGGAATACAACTTATATTGACTCTACCTAAAAATAATTATGATTTCGAAATTTTATAAATTTTTCGAACATTTTTTTTTTTTTTTCCATTTTTTGGTGTTTTTAGTCATCCTAGACGATTTTAGACTTTATTTTGGAATCACCACATTTATAAATTTTTACGTTTTTCGAACTTTTTTTTGTTTTTTCCATTTTTTGCGTTTCTAGTCATCCTAGACGATTTTAGAACTTACCGATTTTGAATTGGAATACAACTTATATTGACTCTACCTAAAAATAATTATAATTTCGAAATTTTATAAATTTTTCGAACATTTTTTTGTTTTTTTCCATTTTTTGGTGTTTTTAGTCATCCTAGACGATTTTAGACCTTATTTTGGAATCACCACATTTTAAAATTTTTACATTTTTCGAACTTTTTTTTGTTTTTTCCATTTTTTGGCGTTTCTAGTCATCCTAGACGATTTTAGACCTTATTTTGGAATCACCACATTTTAAGCTTTGATCTTGATTATTTCCGTCAAAACTCAACCGATTTTGAATTGGAATACCATTTATATTGACTCAACCCAAAATTATATATTGATTTCAAAAATTTATAAATTTTTCGATCTTTTTTTTGGTTTTTTCCATTTTTTGGCGTTTCTAGTCATCCTAGACGATTTTAGACCTTATTTTGGAATCACCACATTTTAAAATTTTTACATTTTTCGATTTTTTTTTTTTTTTCCATTTTTTGGCGTTTCTAGTCATCCTAGACGATTTTAGACCTTATTTTGGAATCACCACATTTTAAAATTTTTCAAACTTTTTTTTTTTTTTTTTTTCCATTTTTTGGCGTTTCTAGTCATCCTAGACGATTTTAGACCTTATTTTGGAATCACCACATTTTAAAATTTTTACATTTTTCGAACTTTTTTTTTTTTTTTTTCCATTTTTTGGCGTTTCTAGTCATCCTAGACGATTTTAGACCTTATTTTGGAATCACCACATTTTAAGCTTTGATCTTGATTATTTCCGTCAAAACTCAACCGATTTTGAATTGGAATACCATTTATATTGACTCAACCCACAAAATAATTATGATTTCGAAAATTTATAAATTTTTCGAACTTTTTTTGTTTTTTCCATTTTTTGGCGTTTCTAGTCATCCTAGACGATTTTAGACCTTATTTTGGAATCACTACAACTTATTTTACTAAAATTTTTATAATTTTTCGAACTTTTATAAATTTTTCGAACATTTTTTTTTTTTCCATTTTTTGGCGTTTCTAGTCATCCTAGACGATTTTAGACCTTATTTTGGAATCACCACATTTTAAAATTTTTACATTTTTCGAACTTTTTTGTTTTTTCCATTTTTTGGCGTTTCTAGTCATCCTAGACGATTTTAGACCTTATTTTGGAATCACCACATTTTTTTTTTTTTTTACTTTCTAGCATTAATTTTAGACCTTTTTGAACACACTTATTTGGCATCTTGATTATCTCCGTCAAAACTCAACCGATTTTGAAATGGAATACCATTTATATTGACTCAACTCCAAAATATTATGATTTCGAAAATTTATAAATTTTTCGAACATTTTTTTTTTTCGAACTTTTTTTTTTTTTCCATTTTTTGGCGTTTTAGTCATCCTAGACGATTTTAGACCTTATTTTGGAATCACCACATTTTAAGCCTTGGTATTGATTATCTCCATCAAAACTCAACCGATTTTGAAATGGAATACCATTTATATTGACTCAACTCCAAAATCATTATGATTTCAAAAATTTATAAATTTTTCGAACTTTTTTTTGTTTTTTTTAATTTTTTGCGTTTTTAGTCATCCTAGACGATTTTAGACATTATTTTGGAATCACCACATTTTAAAATTTTTACATTTTTCGAACTTTTTTTTTTTTTTTCCATTTTTTGGCGTTTCTAGTCATCCTAGACGATTTTAGACCTTATTTTGGAATCACCACATTTTAAGCTTTGATCTTGATTATTTCCGTCAAAACTCAACCGATTTTGAATTGGAATACCATTTATATTGACTCAACTTTAAAATAATTATGATTTCAAAATTTTTACAAATTTTTCGAACTTTTTTTTGTTTTTTTCCATTTTTGGCGTTTCTAGTCATCCTAGACGATTTTAGACCTTATTTTGGAATCCCCACATTTTAAGCTTTGATCTTGATTATTTCCGTCAAAACTCAACCGATTTTGAATTGGAATACCATTTATATTGACTCAAATTTATATTGATTTAAATTTTTACATTTTTCGATCTTTTTTTTTGTTTTTTCCATTTTTGGCGTTTCTAGTCATCCTAGACGATTTTAGAACTTACCGATTTTGAATTGGAATACAACTTATATTGACTCTACTTAAAAATAATTATGATTTCGAAATTTTATAAATTTTTCGAACATTTTTTTGTTTTTTTTCCATTTTTTGGTGTTTTTAGTCATCCTAGACGATTTTAGACCTTATTTTGGAATCACCACATTTTAAAATTTTTACATTTTTCGAACTTTTTTTTTTTTTTCCATTTTTTGGCGTTTCTAGTCATCCTAGACGATTTTAGACCTTATTTTGGAATCACCACATTTTAAGCTTTATATATTTACATTTTCGATTTTTTTTTGTTTTTTTTTTGGCGTTTCTAGTCATCCTAGACGATTTTAGACCTTATTTTGGAATCAATTTTAACTTTTTATTATCTCCAAAAACTCAACCGATTTTGAATTGGAATACCATTTATATTGACTCAACTCCAAAATAATTATGATTTCGAAAATTTATAAATTTTTCGAACTTTTTTTTGTTTTTTCCATTTTTTGGCGTTTCTAGTCATCCTAGACGATTTTAGACCTTATTTTGGAATCACCACATTTTAAAATTTTTACATTTTTCGAACTTTTTTTTTGTTTTTCCATTTTTTGGCGTTTCTAGTCATCCTAGACGATTTTAGACCTTATTTTGGAATCACCACATTTTAAGCCTTGATCTTGATTATTTTCCATCAAAACTCAACCGATTTTGAAATGGAATACCATTTATATTGACTCAATCAAAAATAATTATGATTTCGAAAATTTTATAAATTTTTCAAAATTTTTTTTTTTTTTTTTTTTTGTTTTTCCATTTTTTTAGTCATCCTAGACGATTTTAGACCTTATTTTGGAATCACCACATTTTAAGCTTTGATCTTGATTATTTCCGTCAAAACTCAACCGATTTTGAATTGGAATACCATTTATATTGACTCAAATCATCCTAGACGATTTTAAATTTTGGAACACCTCATTTTAAAATTTTTACATCATTTTCGAACTTTTTTTTTTTTCCATTTTTTGGCGTTTCTAGTCATCCTAGACGATTTTAGACCTTATTTTGGAATCACCACATTTTAAGCTTTGATCTTGATTATTTCCGTCAAAACTCAACCGATTTTGAATTGGAATACCATTTATATTGACTCAAATTTATATTGATTTAAATTTTTACATTTTTCGATCTTTTTTTTGTTTTTTTCCATTTTTTGGCGTTTCTAGTCATCCTAGACGATTTTTGAACTTACCGATTTTGAAATTGGAATACAACTTATATTGATCCCTAAACATTTTATTATTTTGGAATCACCACATTTTATAAATTTTTACGAACATTTCGAACTTTTTTTTTTTTCCATTTTTTGGCGTTTCTAGTCATCCTAGACGATTTTAGACCTTATTTTGGAATCACCACATTTTAAGCTTTGATCTTGATTATTTTCCATCAAAACTCAACCGATTTTGAATTGGAATACCATTTATATTGACTCTACCTAAAAATAATTATGATTTCGAAACATCTAGACATTTTAGACCTTATTTTGGAACACCACATTTTTTTTACATTTTTCGAACTTTTTTTGTTTTTCCCTTCCATTTTTGGCGTTTCTAGTCATCCTAGACGATTTTAGACCTTATTTTGGAATCACCACATTTTAAGCTTTGATCTTGATTATTTCCGTCAAAACTCAACCGATTTTGAATTGGAATACCATTTATATTGACTCAACTCCAAAATATTTATGATTTCGAAAATTTATAAATTTTTCAAACTTTTTTTTCGAACTTTTTTTTGTTTTTTCCATTTTTTGGCGTTTCTAGTCATCCTAGACGATTTTAGACCTTATTTTGGAATCACCACATTTTAAGCTTTGATCTTGATTATCTCCGTCAAAACTCAACCGATTTTGAATTGGAATACCATTTATATTGACTCAAAAAATATTATGATTTCAAAATTTTATAAATTTTAAAATTTTTACATTTTTCGAACTTTTTTTTTTTTTCCATTTTTTGGCGTTTCTAGTCATCCTAGACGATTTTAGACCTTATTTTGGAATCACCACATTGATTTTAAAAATTTTACATTTTTCGAACTTTTTTTTATTTTTCCATTTTTGGCTTTTTTTTTTTTCCCATTTTTTGGTGTTTTTAGTCATCCTAGACGATTTTAGACCTTTATTTTGGAATCACCACATTTTAAAATTTTTACATTTTTCGAACTTTTTTTGGTTTTTTCCATTTTTTGGCGTTTCTAGTCATCCTAGACGATTTTAGACCTTATTTTGGAATCACCACATTTTAAAATTTTTATTGATTTTTTTTTTTTTTGTTTTTTCCATTTTTGGCGTTTCTAGTCATCCTAGACGATTTTAGACCTTATTTTGGAATCACCACATTTTAAAAATTTTTAATTTTTTTCGAACTTTTTTTTGTTTTTTCCATTTTTTGGCGTTTCTAGTCATCCTAGACGATTTTAGACCTTATTTTGGAATCACCACAATTTAAAATTTTTACGTTTTTCGAATTTTTTTTGGTTTTTTCCATTTTTGGCGTTTCTAGTCATCCTAGACGATTTCAGACCTTATTTTGGAATCACCACATTTTAAGCCTTGGTATTGATTATCTCCATCAAAACTCAACCGATTTTGAAATGGAATACCATTTATATTGACTCAACTCCAAAATCATTATGATTTCAAAAATTTATAAATTTTTCGACCTTTTTTTTCTTTTGGCGTTTTGTCATCCATTTTTTTGCGTTTTTAGTCATCCTAGACGATTTTTAGACCATTTATTTTATTTGGAATCACCACATTTTAAAATTTTTTGAACATTTTATTTTTTACATTTTTCGAACTTTTTTTGTTTTTTTCCATTTTTTGGCGTTTCTAGTCATCCTAGACGATTTTAGACCTTATTTTGGAATCACCACATTTTAAGCCTTGATCTTGATTATCTCCATCAAAACTCAACCGATTTTGAAATTGGAATACCATTTATATTGATTTATATTGACTCAACTCCAAAATAATTATGATTTCGAAAATTTATAAATTTTTCTAAAATTTTTATTTTTCGACTTTTTTTTTTTTTCCATTTTTTGGCGTTTCTAGTCATCCTAGACGATTTTAGACCTTATTTTGGAATCACCACATTTTAAGCCTTTTGATCTTGATTATCTCCATCAAAACTCAACCGATTTTGAAATGGAATACCATTTATATTGACTCAACTCCAAAATCATTATGATTTCAAAAATTTATAAATTTTTCGACCTTTTTTTTGGTTTTTTTATTTTTTTGCGTTTTTAGTCATCCTAGACGATTTTAGACTTTATTTTGGAATCACCACAATTTAAAATTTTTACGTTTTTCGAATTTTTTTTTTTTTTCCATTTTTGGCGTTTCTAGTCATCCTAGACGATTTTAGACCTTATTTTGGAATCACCACATTTTAAGCCTTGATCTTGATTATCTCCATCAAAACTCAACCGATTTTGAATTGGAATACCATTTATATTGACTCAACTCCAAAATAATTATGATTTCGAAAATTTATAAATTTTTCGAACTTTTTTTTGTTTTTTTCCATTTTTTGGCGTTTCTAGTCATCCTAGACGATTTTAGACCTTATTTTGGAATCACCACATTTTAAAATTTTTAATTTTCCTTTGATTATCTCCGTCAAAACTCAACCGATTTTGAAATGGAATACCATTTATATTGACTCAACTCCAAAATCATTATGATTTCAAAAATTTATAAATTTTTCGAACTTTTTTTTGTTTTTTTCCATTTTTTGCGTTTTTAGTCATCCTAGACGATTTTAGACCTTATTTTGGAATCACCACATTTTAAAATTTTTACATTTTTCGAACTTTTTTTTTTTTTTCCCATTTTTTGGCGTTTCTAGTCATCCTAGACGATTTTAGACCTTATTTTGGAATCACCACATTTTAAGCTTTGATCTTGATTATTTCCTTCAAAACTCAACCGATTTTGAATTGGAATACCATTTATATTGACTCAAATTTAATTAATTTAAAATTTTTACATTTTTCGAACTTTTTTTGTTTTTTCCATTTTTTGGCGTTTCTAGTCATCCTAGACGATTTTAGACCTTATTTTGGAATCACCACATTTTAAAATTTTGATCTTTTGATTACTTCTTTCTTTTCTCAACCGATTTTTGAATTTCTAATACCATCCTATATTGACATTTTAAAACTTATTTTGGAATCACCAAATTTAAAAATTTTTACAATTTTCGAACTTTTTTTGTTTTTTCCATTTTTTGGCGTTTCTAGTCATCCTAGACGATTTTAGACCTTATTTTGGAATCACCACATTTTAAAATTTTTACATTTTTCGAACTTTTTTTTGTTTTTTCCATTTTTTGGCGTTTCTAGTCATCCTAGACGATTTTAGACCTTATTTTGGAATCACCACATTTTAAGCCTTGATCTTGATTATCTCCATCAAAACTCAACCGATTTTGAATTGGAATACCATTTATATTGACTCAACTCCAAAATAATTATGATTTCGAAAATTTATAAATTTTTCAAACTTTTTTTTGTTTTTCCATTTTTTGGCGTTTCTAGTCATCCTAGACGATTTTAGACCTTATTTTGGAATCACCACATTTTAAAATTTTTACATTTTTCGAACTTTTTTTTGTTTTTTCCATTTTTTGGCGTTTCTAGTCATCCTAGACGATTTTAGACCTTATTTTGGAATCACCACATTTTAAGCTTTGATCTTGAATTATCTCCATAAAACTCAACCGATTTTGAAATGGAATACCATTTATATTCAACTCGAAAATATTATATTTCAAAATTTTTAAATTTTTCGAACTTTTTTTTTTTTTTTCCATTTTTTGGCGTTTCTAGTCATCCTAGACGATTTTAGACCTTATTTTGGAATCACCACATTTTAAAATTTTTACATTTTTCGAACTTTTTTTTTGTTTTTTCCATTTTTTGGCGTTTCTAGTCATCCTAGACGATTTTAGACCTTATTTTGGAATCACCACATTTTAAGCTTTGATCTTGATTATTTCCATCAAAACTCAACCGATTTTGAAATGGAATACCATTTATATTGACTCAACTCCAAAATAATTATGATTTCAAAATTTTATAAATTTTTCGAACTTTTTTTTTTTTTTTCCATTTTTTGGCGTTTCTTAGTCATCCTAGACGATTTTAGACCTTATTTTGGAATCACCACATTTTAAAATTTTTTACATTTTTCGAACTTTTTTTTTGTTTTTTCCATTTTTTGGCGTTTCTAGTCATCCTAGACGATTTTAGACCTTATTTTGGAATCACCACATTTTAAGCCTTGATCTTGATTATTTTCCATTAAAACTCAACCGATTTTGAATTGGAATACCATTTATATTGACTCAACTCCAAAATAATTATGATTTCGAAATTTTATAAATTTTTCGAACTTTTTTTTGGTTTTTTCCATTTTTTGGCGTTTCTAGTCATCCTAGACGATTTTAGACCTTATTTTGGAATCACCACATTTTAAAATTTTTACATTTTTCGAACTTTTTTTGGTTTTTTCCATTTTTGGCGTTTCTAGTCATCCTAGACGATTTTAGACCTTATTTTGGAATCACCACATTTTAAATTTGATTTGATTATTTCCATCAAATCTTTTTTGTTTTATATACCATTTTTGGCGTTTTTAGTCATCCTAGACGATTTTAGACCTTATTTTGGAATCACCCCATTTTTAAAAATTTTTTCGAAATTTTTCGAACTTTTTTTTTTTTTTCCATTTTTTGGCGTTTCTAGTCATCCTAGACGATTTTAGACCTTATTTTGGAATCACCACATTTTAAAAATTTTACATTTTTTCGAACTTTTTTTTGTTTTTTCCATTTTTTGGCGTTTCTAGTCATCCTAGACGATTTTAGACCTTATTTTGGAATCACCACATTTTAAGCCTTGTATCTTGATTATCTCCATCAAAACTCAACCGATTTTGAAATGGAATACCATTTATATTGACTCAACTCAAAAATAATTATAATTTCGAAAATTTATAAATTTTTCAAACTTTTTTTTGTTTTTTCCATTTTTTGGCGTTTCTAGTCATCCTAGACGATTTTAGACCTTATTTTGGAATCACCACATTTTAAAATTTTTACATTTTTCGAACTTTTTTTTGTTTTTTCCATTTTTTGGCGTTTCTAGTCATCCTAGACGATTTTAGACCTTATTTTGGAATCACCACATTTTAAGCTTTGATCTTGAATATTTCCCTCGAAACTCAACCGATTTTGAATTGGAATACCATTTATATTGACTCAAATTTCTAAATTATTAGTGATTTCGAAAAATTTTATAAATTTTTCGAACTTTTTTTTTTGTTTTTTCCATTTTTTGGCGTTTCTAGTCATCCTAGACGATTTTAGACCTTATTTTGGAATCACCACATTTTAAGCTTTGATCTTGAATATTTCCCTCGAAACTCAACCGATTTTGAATTGGAATACCATTTATATTGACTCAAATCTTATATTGATTTAAAATTTATAAATTTTTCGAACTTTTTTTGTTTTTTCCATTTTTTGGCGTTTCTAGTCATCCTAGACGATTTTAGACCTTACCGATTTTGAATTGGAATACAACTTATAATTATTTTACTAAAAAATAATTATGATTTCGAAATTTTATAAATTTTTCGAACATTTTTTGTTTTTTCCATTTTTTGGTGTTTTTAGTCATCCTAGACGATTTTAGACCTTTATTTTGGAATCACCACATTTTAAAAATTTTTACATTTTTCGAACTTTTTTTTTTTTTTCCATTTTTTGGCGTTTCTAGTCATCCTAGACGATTTTAGACCTTATTTTGGAATCACCACATTTTAAACCTTGATCGATTATTTCCATCAAAACTCAACTTTTTTGTTTTTTCCATTTTTTGGCGTTTCTAGTCATCCTAGACGATTTTAGACCTTATTTTGGAATCACCACATTTTAAAATTTTTACATTTTTTTTTTTGTTTTTTTTTTTTTTGTTTTTTTGGCGTTTCTAGTCATCCTAGACGATTTTAGACCTTATTTTGGAATCACCACATTTTAAAATTTTTACATTTTTCGAACTTTTTTTGTTTTTTTCCATTTTTGGCGTTTCTAGTCATCCTAGACGATTTTAGACCTTATTTTGGAATCACCACATTTTAAGCCTTGATATTGATTATCTCCATCAAAACTCAACCGATTTTGAAATGGAATACCATTTATATTGACTCAACTCCAAAATCATTATGATTTCGAAAATTTATAAATTTTTCGAACTTTTTTTTTTTTTTCCATTTTTTGGCGTTTCTAGTCATCCTAGACGATTTTAGACCTTATTTTGGAATCACCACATTTTAAAATTTTTGATTATTTTCGAAACTTTTTTTGTTTTTTCCATTTTTTGGCGTTTCTAGTCATCCTAGACGATTTTAGACCTTATTTTGGAATCACCACATTTTAAACTTTGATACTTTTTTTTTTTTTTTTTTTTTTTCCATTTTTTAGCGTTTCTAGTCATCCTAGACGATTTTAGACCTTATTTTGGAATCACCACATTTTAAAATTTTTACATTTTTCGAACTTTTTTTTTTTGTTTTTTCCATTTTTGGCGTTTCTAGTCATCCTAGACGATTTTAGACCTTATTTTGGAATCACCACATTTTAAAATTTTTACATTTTTCGAACTTTTTTTTGTTTTTTCCATTTTTTGGCGTTTCTAGTCATCCTAGACGATTTTAGACCTTATTTTGGAATCACCACATTTTAAGCTTTGATCTTGATTATCTCCATCAAAACTCAACCGATTTTGAAATGGAATACCATTTATATTGACTCAACTCCAAATTATTATTTAAAATTTTTACATTTTTCGAACTTTTTTTTTGTTTTTTCCATTTTTTGGCGTTTCTAGTCATCCTAGACGATTTTAGACCTTATTTTGGAATCACCACATTTTAAAATTTTTACATTTTTCGAACTTTTTTTTGATTTTTTCCATTTAAACAACGATTTTGAAGTCGAATACCATTTATATTGACTTAAATAATTTTGAATCACCACATTTTATAAATTTTTACAATTTTTCGAACTTTTTTTTTTTTTTCCATTTTTTGGCGTTTCTAGTCATCCTAGACGATTTTAGACCTTATTTTGGAATCACCACATTTTAAAATTTTTAAATTTTTCGACTTTTTTTTTTTTTTCCATTTTTTGGCGTTTCTAGCTGTCATCCTAGACGATTTTTGACCTTATTTTGGAATCACCACATTTTAAAATTTTTACATTTTTCGAACATTTTTTGTTTTTTTCCATTTTTTGGCGTTTCTAGTCATCCTAGACGATTTTAGACCTTATTTTGGAATCACCACATTTTAAATTTTTACATTTTTCGAACTTTTTTTGTTTTTTTCCATTTTTTGGCGTTTCTAGTCATCCTAGACGATTTTAGACCTTATTTTGGAATCACCACATTTTAAAAATTTTTACATTTTTCGATCTTTTTTTTTTTTTTCCATTTTTGGCGTTTCTAGTCATCCTAGACGATTTTAGACCTTATTTTGGAATCACCACATTTTAAAATTTTTACATTTTTCGAACTTTTTTTTTGTTTTTTTTCCATTTTTTGGCGTTTCTAGTCATCCTAGACGATTTTAGACCTTATTTTGGAATCACCACATTTTAAAATTTTTACATTTTTCGAACTTTTTTTGTTTTTCCATTTTTTGGCGTTTCTAGTCATCCTAGACGATTTTAGACCTTATTTTGGAATCACCACATTTTAAGCCTTGATATTGATTATCTCCATCAAAACTTAACCGATTTTGAAATGGAATACCATTTATATTGACTCAACTCCAAAATAATTATGATTTCGAAAATTTATAAATTTTTCAAACTTTTTTTTGTTTTTTCCATTTTTTGGCGTTTCTAGTCATCCTAGACGATTTTAGACCTTATTTTGGAATCACCACATTTTAAAATTTTTACATTTTTCGAACTTTTTTTTTTTTTTTCCATTTTTGGCGTTTCTAGTCATCCTAGACGATTTTAGACCTTATTTTGGAATCACCACATTTTAAAATTTTTACATTTTTCGAACTTTTTTTTTGTTTTTTCCATTTTTTGGCGTTTCTAGTCATCCTAGACGATTTTAGACCTTATTTTGGAATCACCACATTTTAAAATTTTTACATTTTTCGAACTTTTTTTTTTTTTTTCCATTTTTTGGCGTTTCTAGTCATCCTAGACGATTTTAGACCTTATTTTGGAATCACCACATTTTAAAATTTTTATATTTTTCGAACTTTTTTTTTTTTTTTTTCCATTTTTTTGGCGTTTCTAGTCATCCTAGACGATTTTAGACCTTATTTTGGAATCACCACATTTTAAAATTTTTACATTTTTCGATTTTTTTTGTTTTTTTTTCCATTTTTGGCGTTTTTAGTCATCCTAGACGATTTTAGACCTTATTTTGGAATCACCACATTTTAAAATTTTTACATTTTTCGAACTTTTTTTGTTTTTTCCATTTTTTGGCGTTTCTAGTCATCCTAGACGATTTTAGACCTTATTTTGGAATCACCACATTTTAAAAATTTTTACATTTTTCGGATCTTTTTTTTGTTTTTTTCCATTTTTTGGCGTTTCTAGTCATCCTAGACGATTTTAGACCTTATTTTGGAATCACCACATTTTAAAATTTTTACATTTTTCGATCTTTTTTTTTTTTTTTTTTTCCATTTTTTGGCGTTTCTAGTCATCCTAGACGATTTTAGACCTTATTTTGGAATCACCACATTTTAAAATTTTTACATTTTTCGAACTTTTTTTTGTGGTTTTTTCATTTTTTGGCGTTTCTAGTCATCCTAGACGATTTTAGACCTTATTTTGGAATCACCACATTTTTAAGCCTTGATATTGATTATCTCCATCAAAACTTAACCGATTTTGAAATGGAATACCATTTATATTGACTCAACTCCAAAATAATTAAAAAAATTTATAAATTTTTCAAACTTTTTTTGGTTTTTTCCATTTTTTGGCGTTTCTAGTCATCCTAGACGATTTTAGACCTTATTTTGGAATCACCACATTTTAAAATTTTTTACATTTTTCGATCTTTTTTTTGTTTTTTCCATTTTTTGGCGTTTCTAGTCATCCTAGACGATTTTAGACCTTATTTTGGAATCACCACATTTTAAAATTTTTACATTTTTCGAACTTTTTTTTGTTTTTTTCCATTTTTTGGCGTTTCTAGTCATCCTAGACGATTTTAGACCTTATTTTGGAATCACCACATTTTAAAATTTTTACATTTTCGATTTTTTTTTTGTGTTTTTCCATTTTTGGCGTTTCTAGTCATCCTAGACGATTTTAGACCTTATTTTGGAATCACCACATTTTAAAATTTTTACATTTTTCGAACTTTTTTTTTGTTTTTTCCATTTTTTGGCGTTTCTAGTCATCCTAGACGATTTTAGACCTTATTTTGGAATCACCACATTTTAAAATTTTTTACATTTTTTCGAACTTTTTTTTTGTTTTTTCCATTTTTTGGCGTTTCTAGTCATCCTAGACGATTTTAGACCTTATTTTGGAATCACCACATTTTAAAATTTTTACATTTTTCGAACTTTTTTTGTTTTTTCCATTTTTTGGCGTTTCTAGTCATCCTAGACGATTTTAGACCTTATTTTGGAATCACCACAAAAATTTTTACATTTTTGATAACTTTTTTTTTTTTTTTTTTGTTTTTTTCCATTTTTTGGCGTTTTTAGTCATCCTAGACGATTTTAGACCTTATTTTGGAATCACCACATTTTAAAATTTTTACATTTTTCGAACTTTTTTTTTTTTTTCCATTTTTTGGCGTTTCTAGTCATCCTAGACGATTTTAGACCTTATTTTGGAATCACCACATTTTAAGCCTTGATCTTGATTATCTCCATCAAAACTCAACCGATTTTGAAATGGAATACCATTTATATTGACTCAACTCCAAAATAATTATGATTTCGAAAATTTATAAATTTTTCAAACTTTTTTTTTTTTTTTTCCATTTTTTGGCGTTTCTAGTCATCCTAGACGATTTTAGACCTTATTTTGGAATCACCACATTTTAAAATTTTTACATTTTTCGAACTTTTTTTTTTTTTTCCATTTTTTGGCGTTTCTAGTCATCCTAGACGATTTTAGACCTTATTTTGGAATCACCACATTTTAAAATTTTTACATTTTTCGAACTTTTTTTTTTTTTTTTCCATTTTTTGGCGTTTCTAGTCATCCTAGACGATTTTAGACCTTATTTTGGAATCACCACATTTTAAAATTTTTACATTTTTCGAACTTTTTTTTGTTTTTTTCCATTTTTTGGCGTTTCTAGTCATCCTAGACGATTTTAGACCTTATTTTGGAATCACCACATTTTAAAATTTTTACATTTTTGAACTTTTTTTTTTTTTTCCATTTTTTGGCGTTTCTAGTCATCCTAGACGATTTTAGACCTTATTTTGGAATCACCACATTTTAAAATTTTTACATTTTTCGAACTTTTTTTTTTGGTTTTTTCCATTTTTTGGCGTTTCTAGTCATCCTAGACGATTTTAGACCTTATTTTGGAATCACCACATTTTAAAATTTTTACATTTTTCGAACTTTTTTGTGGTTTTTCCATTTTTTGGCGTTTCTAGTCATCCTAGACGATTTTAGACCTTATTTTGGAATCACCACATTTTAAAATTTTTACATTTTTCGAACTTTTTTTTTTTTTCCATTTTTTGGCGTTTCTAGTCATCCTAGACGATTTTAGACCTTATTTTGGAATCACCACATTTAAAAATTTATACATTTTTTGATTTTTTTTTGTGTTTTTCCATTTTTTGGCGTTTCTAGTCATCCTAGACGATTTTAGACCTTATTTTGGAATCACCACATTTTAAAATTTTTACATTTTTCGAACTTTTTTTTGTTTTTTCCATTTTTTGGCGTTTCTAGTCATCCTAGACGATTTTAGACCTTATTTTGGAATCACCACATTTTAAGCCTTGATCTTATTATTTTTCAAAACTCAACCGATTTTAAAACCATTTATATTGACTTTTAAAATTTTTTATAATTTTTCAACTTTTTTTTTTTTCCATTTTTTGCGTTTCTTAGTCATCCTAGACGATTTTAGACCTTATTTGGAATCACCACATTTTAAAATTTTTACATTTTTCGAACTTTTTTTTGTTTTTTCCATTTTTTGGCGTTTCTAGTCATCCTAGACGATTTTAGACCTTATTTTGGAATCACCACATTTTAAAATTTTTACATTTTTCGAACTTTTTTTTGGTTTTTCCATTTTTTGGCGTTTCTAGTCATCCTAGACGATTTTAGACCTTATTTTGGAATCACCACATTTTAAAATTTTTACATTTTTCGAACTTTTTTTGTTTTTTTCCATTTTTTGGCGTTTCTAGTCATCCTAGACGATTTTAGACCTTATTTTGGAATCACCACATTTTAAAATTTTTACATTTTTCGAACTTTTTTTTTTGTTTTTTCCATTTTTTGGCGTTTCTAGTCATCCTAGACGATTTTAGACCTTATTTTGGAATCACCACATTTTAAAATTTTTACATTTTTCGAACTTTTTTTTTTTTTTCCATTTTTGGCGTTTTCTAGTCATCCTAGACGATTTTAGACCTTATTTTGGAATCACCACATTTTAAAAATTTTTACATTTTTCGATCTTTTTTTTTTTTTCCATTTTTTGGCGTTTCTAGTCATCCTAGACGATTTTAGACCTTATTTTGGAATCACCACATTTTAAAATTTTTACATTTTTTCGAACTTTTTTTTTTTTTTCCATTTTTTGGCGTTTCTAGTCATCCTAGACGATTTTAGACCTTATTTTGGAATCACCACATTTTAAAATTTTTACATTTTTCGAACTTTTTTGTGTATTTTCCATTTTTGGCGTTTCTAGTCATCCTAGACGATTTTAGACCTTATTTTGGAATCACCACATTTTAAAATTTGTCCATTTTTCGGCTTTTTTTTTTTTTTTCCATTTTTGGCGTTTCTAGTCATCCTAGACGATTTTAGACCTTATTTTGGAATCACCACATTTTAAAATTTTTATATTTTTCGAACTTTTTTTTTTTTTTTCCATTTTTTGGCGTTTCTAGTCATCCTAGACGATTTTAGACCTTATTTTGGAATCACCACATTTTAAAATTTTTACATTTTTCGAACTTTTTTTGTTTTTTCCATTTTTTGGCGTTTCTAGTCATCCTAGACGATTTTAGACCTTATTTTGGAATCACCACATTTTAAAATTTTTACATTTTTCGATCTTTTTTTGTTTTTTCCATTTTTTTGGCGTTTCTAGTCATCCTAGACGATTTTAGACCTTATTTTGGAATCACCACATTTTAATACTTTTTATTTTTTCGAACTTTTTTTTTTTTTTTCCATTTTTTGGCGTTTCTAGTCATCCTAGACGATTTTAGACCTTATTTTGGAATCACCACATTTTAAAATTTTTACATTTTTCGAACTTTTTTTTCTTGTTATTTTCCATTTTTTGGCGTTTCTAGTCATCCTAGACGATTTTAGACCTTATTTTGGAATCACCACATTTTAAAATTTTTACATTTTTCGATCTTTTTTTTTTGTTTTTCCATTTTTTGGCGTTTCTAGTCATCCTAGACGATTTTAGACCTTATTTTGGAATCACCACATTTTAAGATTTTACATTTTTCGACTTTTTTTTTTTGTTTCCATTTTTTGGCGTTTCTAGTCATCCTAGACGATTTTAGACCTTATTTTGGAATCACCACATTTTAAAATTTTTACATTTTTCGAACTTTTTTAGTTTTTTCCATTTTTTTGCGTTTCTAGTCATCCTAGACGATTTTAGACCTTATTTTGGAATCACCACTATTTTAAAATTTATAAATTTTTCGAACTTTTTTATTTTTTTTTTCCATTTTTTGGCGTTTCTAGTCATCCTAGACGATTTTAGACCTTATTTTGGAATCACCACATTTTAAAATTTTTACATTTTTCGAACTTTTTTTTTTTTTCCATTTTTTGGCGTTTCTAGTCATCCTAGACGATTTTAGACCTTATTTTGGAATCACCAAATTTTAAAAATTTTTACATTTTTTCGAACTTTTTTTTTTTTTTTCCATTTTTTTGCGTTTCTAGTCATCCTAGACGATTTTAGACCTTATTTTGGAATCACCACATTTTAAAATTTTTAAATTTTTCGAACTTTTTTTTTGTTTTTCCCATTTTTGGTGTTTCTAGTCATCCTAGACGATTTTAGACCTTATTTTGGAATCACCAAATTTTAAAATTTTTACATTTTTCGAACTTTTTTGTTTTCTCATTTTTTGGCGTTTCTAGTCATCCTAGACGATTTTAGACCTTATTTTGGAATCACCACATTTTAAAATTTTTACATTTTTTAACTTTTTTTTTTTTTCTTTCTTTTTTGGCGTTTCTAGTCATCCTAGACATTGAGATTTTAGACCTTATTTTGGAATCACCACATTTTAAAATTTTTACATTTTTCGAACTTTTTTTTTTTTTTCCATTTTTAGCGTTTCTTCATCCTAGACTTTATACGATTTTAGACCTTATTTTGGAATCACCACATTTTAAAACTTTATAAATTTTTCATATTTTTTGTTTTTTCCATTTTTTGGCGTTTCTAGTCATCCTAGACGATTTTAGACCTTATTTTGGAATCACCACATTTTAAAATTTTTACATTTTTCGAACTTTTTTTTTTTTTTTCCATTTTTTGGCGTTTCTAGTCATCCTAGACGATTTTAGACCTTATTTTGGAATCACCACATTTGTAAAATTTTTACATTTTTCGAACTTTTTTGTTTTTTCCATTTTTGCGTTTCTAGTCATCCTAGACGATTTTAGACCTTATTTTGGAATCACCACATTTTAAAATTTTTATATTTTTACTTTATTTTTTTTTTTTTTCATATTTTTGGCGTTTCTAGTCATCCTAGACGATTTTAGACCCTATTTTGGAATCACCACATTTTAAAATTTTTACATTTTTCGAACTTTTTTTGTTTTTCCATTTTTGGCGTTTCTAGTCATCCTAGACGATTTTTAGACCTTATTTTGGAATCACCACATTTTAAAAATTTTTTACATTTTTCGAACTTTTTTGTTTTTTCCATTTTTTGGCGTTTCTAGTCATCCTAGACGATTTTAGACCTTATTTTGGAATCACCACATTTTAAAATTTTACATTTTGATCTTTTTTTTTTTTTTTTTTCCATTTTTGGCGTTTCTAGTCATCCTAGACGATTTTAGACCTTATTTTGGAATCACCACATTTTAAAATTTTTACTTCTTTTCTATCTTTTTTTTTTTTTTTCCATTTTTGGGCGTTTCTAGTCATCCTAGGACGATTTTAGACCTTATTTTGAAAACCACCACATTTTATAATCTTTGACATTTTTCGATTTTTGTTTGTTTTTTCCATTTTTTGGCGTTTCTAGTCATCCTAGACGATTTTAGACCTTATATTGGAATCACCACATTTTAAAATTTTTACATTTTTCGAACTTTTTTGGTTTTTTTCCATTTTTTTCCGGCGTTTCTAGGTCATCCTAGACGATTTTAGACCTTATTTTGGAATCACCACATTTTAAAATTTTTACATTTTTCGAACTTTTTTTTGTTTTTTCCATTTTTTGGCGTTGCTAGTCATCCTAGACGATTTTAGACCTTATTTTGGAATCACCACATTTTAAAATCTTTACATTTTTCGAACTTTTTTTTGTTTTTTCCATTTTTTGGCGTTTCTAGTCATCCTAGACGATTTTAGACCTTATTTTTGAATCACCACATTTCAAAATTTTTACATTTTTCGATCTTTTTTGGATTTTTCCATTTTTTGGCGTTTCTAGTCATCCTAGACGATTTTAGACCTTATTTTGGAATCACCAAATTTTAGGCCTATATTGTTTTTTTTTTTTGTTTTTTTTTTTCTTTTTGGCGTTTTTAGATTATCCTAGATCAAACTAGATTTTGAGACCTTTTTTTTGGACTCAACCAAATTATTAAGCTTTTTATTATCAAAAACAACATTTAAAGAATACATTAATGACTCAACTTCAAACTAATTATATTTCAAAATTTATAAATTTTTTAAACTTTTTTTTGTTTTTCCATTGTTTGGCGTTTCTAGTCATCCTAGACGGATTTTAGACCTTTTATTTTGGAATCACCACATTTCAAAATTTTTACATTTTTCGATCTTTTTTTTTTGTATTTCTTTTCCATTTTTATCGTTTCTGGTCATCCTAGACGATTTTAGACCTTATTTTGGAATCACCACATTCTAAAAATTTTTACATTTTTCTATCTTTTTTTTTTTTTTTTATTTCCATTTTTGGCGTTTCTAGTCATCCTAGACGATTTTAGACCTTATTTTGGAATCACCACATTTTAAAATTTTTACATTTTTCGAACTTTTTGTTTTTTTTCCATTTTTGGCGTTTCTAGTCATCCTAGACGATTTTAGACCTTATTTTGGAATCACCACATTTTAAAATTTTTACATAAAAAAAAAATTTTCGAACTTTTTTTTGCTTTTTTCCATTTTTTGTGCGTTTCTAGTCATCCCTAGACGATTTTAGACCTTATTTTGGAATCACCACATTTTAAAAATTTTTACATTTTTTCGAACTGTTTTTGTTTGTTTTTCCATTTTTTGGCGTTTCTAGTCATCCTAGACGATTTTAGACCTTATTTTGGAATCACCACATTTTAAAATTTTTACATTTTTCGAACTTTTTTTTTGTTTTCCAATTTTTTGGCGTTTTTAGTCATCCTAGACGATTTTAGACCTTATTTTGGAATCACCAATATTTTAAAATTTTTACATTTTTCGAACTTTTTTGGGTTTTTTCCATTTTTGGCGTTTCTAGTCATCCTAGACGATTTTAGACCTTATTTTGGAATCACCACATTTTTAAAATTTTTACATTTTTCGAACTTCTTTTGTTTTTTTCCATTTTTTGGCGTTTCTAGTCATCCTAGACGATTTTAGACCTTATTTTGGAATCACCACATTTTAAAGCCTTGATATTTTTGATCTTTTTTGTTTTTTTTTTCCATTTTTGACGTTTCTAGTCATCCTAGACGATTTTAGACCTTATTTTGGAATCACCACATTTTAATATTGTTACATTTTCGTAACTTCTTTTTTTTTTGTTTTTTCCATTTTTTGGCGTTTCTAGAGGTCATCCTAGATGATTTTAGACCTTATTTTGGAATCACGACATTTTAAGAATTGTGATTTTTCGAACATCTTGTTTTTCCATTTTTGGCGATTTCTAGTCATCCAAATAATTTTGAAAACTGGAATCTTTCTTTATATTGAATCAATCAAACTAATTATGATTTCTGAAACCTTATAACATTTTAAACTTTTTTTTTTTTTTTCCAGTGCTGGCGTTTCTAGTCAGCCAAGACGATTTTTAGACTTTATTTTGGAATCACCACATTTTAGGCCTTGTCTTGATTATCTCGTAAAACTCATTCGATTTTGAAATGGAATACCATTTATGACTCAACTCCAAATAATTTATGATTTCGAAAATTTTTAAATTTTTTTCGATCTTTTTTTTGTATTTCCATTGCGGGCGTTTCTAGGTCCATCCTAGACGATTTTAGACCCCATTTTGGAATCACCACATTTAAAAATTTTAACATTCTTCGAACTTTTTTTGTTGTTTTCCATTTTTTGGCGTTTCTAGTCATCCTAGACGATTTTAGACCTTATTTTAGGAATCACCACATTTTAAACCTTGACATTTTTCGATCTTTTTTTGTTTGTTTTTCCATTTTGCGGCGTTTCGCTAGTCAACCTAGACGATTTTTGAACCTTATTTTGGAATCACCACATTTTAAAATTTTCACATTTTTCGATCTGTTTTTTTTTTGTTTTTTCCATTTTTCGGGCAATTTCCTTCAGTCATCCTAGACGATTTTAGACCTTATTTTGGAATCACCACATTTTTTAAAAATTTTCACATTTTTCGATCTGGTTTTTTGTTTTTTCCATTGGCGTTTCTAGTCATCCTAGACGATTTTAGACCTTATTTTGGAATCACCACATTTTAAAAAAAATAAGAAAAACAAAGAAAAAATTTTTAGAGATTCTTTCGACTTTTTTTTGTTTTTTTCCATTTTTTAAGAAAGTTTCTAGTCATCCTAGACGATTTCGTGGACCTTATTTTGGAATCACCACATTTTAAAAATTTTTACCTTTTTCGACCTTTTTTTTTTTTCTCCATTTACATGGCGTTTCTAGTCATCCCTAGGACGATTTTAGACCTTATTTGGAATCACCACATTTTAAAATTTTTACATTTTTCAGAACTCTTTTGTTTGTTTCCTGCCTCATTTTTGCGTTTCTCCAGTCATCCTAGACGATTTGGAGACATTTATTTTGGAATCACCACATTTTAAGACTTATATTTATCAATTTTTTATTTTTTGTTTTTTCCATTTTTTGGCGTTTCTAGTCATCCTAGACTGATTTTTAGACCTTATTTTGGAATCACCACATTTTAAACTTTGTACATTTTCCGACTTTTTTTTTGTTTTTTTCCATTTTTGGCGTTTCTAGTCATCCTAGACGATTTTAGACCTTATTTTGGAATCACCAACATTTTAAACTTTTTACATTTTTCGATCTTTTTTTTTTGCTGTCCATTTTTGGCGTTTCTAGTCATCCTAGACGATTTTAGACCTTATTTTGGAATCACCAAAAATTTTAAAATTTTTACATTTTTCCGAACTTTTGTTTTTTTTTCCATTTTTTTGGCGTTTCTAGTCATCCTAGACGATTTTAGACCCTATTTTGGAATCACCACATTTTAAAATTTTTACATTGTTCGTTTTTTTTTTGTTTTCCATTTTTTGGCGTTTCTGAGTCATCCTAGACGATTTTAGACCTTATTTTGGAATCACCACATTTTAAAATTTTTACATTTTTCGAACTTTTTTTTTTTTTTTCCATTTTTGGCGTTTCTAGTCATCCTAGACGATTTTAGACCTTATTTTGGAATCACCACATTTTAAAATTTTTACATTTTTCCAACCTGAACCTTTTTGTTTTTCCATTTTTGGCGTTTCTAGTCATCCTAGACGATTTTAGACCTTATTTTGGAATCACCACATTTTAAAAAAAAAAATTTTTACATTTTTCGAACTTTTTTTTGTGGTTTTTCCATTTTTTGTGCGTTTCTAGTCATCCTAGACGATTTTAGACCTTATTTTGGAATCACCATTTTAAAATTTTTGATTTTCTCCTTTTTTTTTTTCCATTTTTTATGTTTCTAGTCATCCTAGACGATTTTAGACCTTATTTTGGAATCACCACATTTTAAAATTTTACATTTTTTTTTCTTTTTTTTTAATTTTCCATTTTTTGGCGTTTCTAGTCATCCTAGACGATTTTAGACCTTATTTTGGAATCACCACATTTTAAAATTTTTACATTTTTCGAACTTTTTTTTTTGTTTTTTCCGATTTTTTGGCGTTTCTAGTCATCCTAGACGATTTTAGACCTTATTTTGGAATCACCACATTTTAAGCCTTTGATATTGATTATTTCCATCAAAACTCAACCGATTTTGAAATTTATACCATTTATATTGATCCAACTATAAAATAATTTTCCTTTTGAATCACAAATTTTAAAATTTTTCAAACTTTTTTTTTGTGTTTTTTTCCATTTTTTGGCGTTTCTAGTCATCCTAGACGATTTTAGACCTTATTTTTGGAATCACCACATTTTAAAATTTAATTTTTACATTTTCAAGACTTTTTTTTTTTTTTTTCCATTTTTTGGCGTTTCTAGTCATCCTAGATGATTTTAGACCCTATTTTGGAATCACCACATTTTAAAATTTTTACATTTTTCGAACTTTTTTTTTGTTTCCATTTTTTGGCGTTTCTAGTCATCCTAGACGATTTTTTAGACCTTATTTTGGAATCACCACATTTTAAACTACCTTTTTCGATCTTTTTTTGTTTTTGGCCATTTTTTTGCCTTCTAGTCATCCTAGATGATTTTAGGACCTTTATTTTGGAAATCACCACAATTTTAAAAATTTTTACATTTTCCGGTCTTTTTTTTATTCCTTTATTTATGGCGTTTCTAATCATCCTGTGGCTGATTTTAGACTTTTTTTTGGGAATCAACACATTTTAAATTTTTACTTTTCGAACTTTGGTTTTTCATTTTTTGGCGTTTCTAGTCCATCTTTAGACGATTTGATTTTTTTTTAGACCTTTTTTTGAATCGCCATTTCATATGATATTGATTTTTTGTTTTCCCATTTTGGCATTTCTAGTCTGCAGCCCAGAACCGATTTTCAGACAACATTTTCAAAGGATTCCTGCATTTAAGCCTTGATCTTGGATTTTATCTTTCAAAATAAAATAATCGATTTTTGAAGTGAATTTTCTTTTCATTTTGATGATCTTACACTCCATTTGAATTAGACGGTTTCAGAAAATTTATAAATTTTTCCAGCTTTTTTGTTTTTTTTCCATTTTGTGATTTTTTAGTCATCCCTAGACAGTTTCAGACCTGTTTTTAAGGAGATCTTCACGTTTTAAAATTTTTACATTTTCGATCTTTTTTTTTGTTTTTTCATTTTCTTGCGTTTCTAATTATCCTAAGCAGTTTTAGACCTTATTTGGGAATCACCATTTTTAAGAATGCACATTTTCACGACACTTTTTGTTTTTCCCCCTTGCATTTTTGGCGGTTTCTAGTCATCCTAGGAGCAGATTTTAGACTTCTGTTTTGGAATCACCACATTTTAAGCCTTGATCTTATTGATTTTTTTTTTTATCTCCATCAAAACTCAAGCCTTGATTTTGATTTTAGATATTTTTTACCCCATTTATTGACTAACTTCATTTAAAATAATTATAGATTTCGAGGTATGGTGCTGGCTTTTTTTTGTTTTCCCATTTTTGACGTTTCTAGTCATCCTAGACGATTTTAGACCTTATTTTTTTTTGGAATCACCACATTTTAGAACTTTATAAATTTTTCGAACTTTTTTTTTTCTTTATTTTCAATTTTTGGCGTTTCTAGTCATCCTAGACGATTTTAGACCTAATTTTGGAATCACCACATTTTAAGATTTGCACATTTTCCGAACTTTTTTTTTTTGTTGCCCATTTTGTTTTCTGAGTCATCCTAGACGATTTTTAGATCCTTATTTTGGGACCACCACATATTAGACTTTCGACATTTTACAGAATTTTTTTTTTTGTTTTTCCATTTTTTGGCGTTTCTAGTCATCCTAGACGATTTTAGACCTGTATTTTGGGATCACCACATTTTAATTTTTTTTTTTTTTCTCCCTCATAAATTTATTGGTTTTTTAATTAAAATTCGGTTATTTTGACTTAACTTCAATTTATTTTGGCTTCAAACAAATTTATTTTAATTTTTACATTTTTTCGAACTTTTTTTTTTTGTTTTTTTCATTTTTTGGCGTTTCTAGTCATCGGAGACGATTTTAGACCTTATTTTGGAATCACCACATTTTTGAAAAATTTTTACATTTTTCGAACTTTTTTTGTTTTCCCTTTTTTGGCGTTTCTAGTCATCCTAGACGATTTTTAGACCTTATTTTGGAATCACCACATTTTAAAATTTTTACATTTTTCGAACTTTTTTTTGTTTTTTTTCCATTTTTGGCGTTTCTAGTCATCTTTAAAACAATTTTAAAATTTTTTTTTTTTTTTTTTTTTTTTTTTTTTCCCTTTCATTCTAATAAATCTAGACGATTTTAGACCTTATTTTGGAATCACCACATTTTAAAATTTTTACATTTTTCGAACTTTTTTTTTTTTTTTTCCATTTTTTGGCGTTTCTAGTCATCTTAGACGATTTTAGACCTTTATTTTGGAATCACCACATTTTAAAATTTTTGCATTTTTCGATCTTTTTTTGTTTTTCCATTTTTGGCGTTTTTATGGAATCCATTTCATCCTAGACGATTTTAGACCTTATTTTGGAATCACCACATTTTAAAATTTTTACATTTTTCAGACTTTTTTTTTTGTTTTTTTTCCATTTTTTGGCGTTTCTAGTCATCCTAGACGATTTTAGACCTTATTTTGGAATCACCACATTTTAAAGTTTTTACATTTTTTCTTTTTTGTTTTTCCATTTTTGGCGTTTCTAGTCATCCTAGACGATTTTAGACCTTATTTTGGAATCACCACATTTTAAAATTTTTTACATTTTTCGATCTTTTTTTTTTTTGTTTGTCATCCTGATTTTAGACCTTATTTTGGAATCACCACATTTTAAAATTTTTATTATTTTGAAAGTTTTTTTTTTTCCATTTTTTGCGTTTCTAGTCATCCTAGATGATTTTTTTGAACCTTATTTTGAAAAATTTTTTCATCTGACCATTTTTTTTTTTTTCCATTTTTGGCGTTTCTAGTCATCCTAGACGATTTTAGACCTTATTTTGGAATCACCACATTTTAAAATTTTTACATTTTTCGAACTTTTTTTTTGTTTTTTTCCATTTTTTGGCGTTTCTAGTCATCCTAGACGATTTTAGACCTTATTTTGGAATCACCACATTTTAATAAAATTTTTACATTTTTCGATCTTTTTTTTTTTTTTTTCCATTTTTTGGCGTTTCTAGTCATCCTAGACGATTTTAGACCTTATTTTGGAATCACCACATTTTAAAATTTTTACATTTTTCGAACTTTTTTTTGTTTTGAATCCATTTTTTTGGCGTTTCTAGTCATCCTAGACAATTTTAGACCTTATTTTGGAATCACCACATTTTTCAAACCTTTTTGTGTTTTTTTGTTTTTTCCATTTTTGGCGTTTCTAGTCATCCTAGACGATTTTAGACCTTATTTTGGAATCACCACATTTTAAAATTTTTACATTTTTCGAACTTTTTTTTTTGTTTTTTCCATTTTTTGGCGTTTCTAGTCATCCTAGACGATTTTAGACCTTATTTTGGAATCACCACATTTTAAAATTTTTACATTTTTCGAACTTTTTTTTTTGTTTTTTCCATTTTTTGGCGTTTCTAGTCATCCTAGACGATTTTAGACCTTATTTTGGAATCACCACATTTTAAAATTTTTACATTTTTCGAACTTTTTTTTGTTTTTTCCATTTTTTGGCGTTTCTAGTCATCCTAGACGATTTTAGACCTTATTTTGGAATCACCACATTTTAAGCCTTGATCTTGATTATCTCCATCAAAACTCAACCGATTTTGAAATGGAATACCATTTATATTGACTCAATCCTAAAATAATTATGATTTCGAAAATTTATAAAATTTTCAAACTTTTTTTTTACTTTTCATTTTTTTTTTTTTTTCCATTTTTTGGCGTTTCTAGTCATCCTAGACGATTTTAGACCTTATTTTGGAATCACCACATTTTAAAATTTTTACATTTTTCGAACTTTTTTTTTTTTTTCCATTTTTTGGCGTTTCTAGTCATCCTAGACGATTTTAGACCTTATTTTGGAATCACCACATTTTAAAATTTTTAAATTTTTCGAACTTTTTTTTTTTTTCCATTTTTGGCGTTTCTAGTCATCCTAGACGATTTTAGACCTTATTTTGGAATCACCACATTTTAAAATTTTTACATTTTTCGATCTTTTTTTGTTTTTCCATTTTTTGGCGTTTCTAGTCATCCTAGACGATTTTAGACCTTATTTTGGAATCACCACATTTTAAGCCTTTTACATTTTTCGATCTTTTTTTTTTTTTCCATTTTTTGGCGTTTCTAGTCATCCTAGACGATTTTAGACCTTATTTTGGAATCACCAAATTTTTACATTTTTCGAACTTTTTTTTTTTTTTTTTTGAACTTTTTTTTTTTTTATTCCATTTTTGGCGTTTCTAGTCATCCTAGACGATTTTAGACCTTATTTTGGAATCACCACATTTTAAAATTTTTACATTTTTCGATCTTTTTTTTTTTTTTTCCATTTTTGGCGTTTCTAGTCATCCTAGACGATTTTAGACCTTATTTTGGAATCACCACATTTTAAGCCTTGATATTGATTATCTCCATCAATCCATTTTTTGGAATTCCTATTTATATTGACGACCTTAACCTTAATTATGATTTCGAAAAATTTTAAATTTTTCAAACTTTTTTTTGTTTTTTCCATTTTTTGGCGTTTCTAGTCATCCTAGACGATTTTAGACCTTATTTTGGAATCACCACATTTTTAAAATTTTTTACATTTTTCGATCTTTTTTTTTTTTTTTTCCATTTTTTGGCGTTTCTAGTCATCCTAGACGATTTTAGACCTTATTTTGGAATCACCACATTTTAAAATTTTTACATTTTTTCGAACTTTTTTTTGTTTTTTCCATTTTTTGGCGTTTCTAGTCATCCTAGACGATTTTAGACCTTATTTTGGAATCACCACATTTTAAAATTTTTACATTTTTCGACTTTTTTTTTTTTTTCCATTTTTTGGCGTTTCTAGTCATCCTAGACGATTTTAGACCTTATTTTGGAATCACCACATTTTAAAATTTTTGATTTTTTCGAACTTTTTTTGTTTTTTCCATTTTTTGGCGTTTCTAGTCATCCTAGACGATTTTAGACCTTATTTTGGAATCACCACATTTTAAACTTTTTAAATTTTTCGAACTTTTTTTTTTTTCCATTTTTTGGCGTTTCTAGTCATCCTAGACGATTTTAGACCTTATTTTGGAATCACCACATTTTAAGACTTTTTGATTTTTCCATAAACTTTTTTTTTTTTCCATTTTTTGGCGTTTCTAGTCATCCTAGACGATTTTAGACCTTATTTTGGAATCACCACATTTTAAAATTTTTACATTTTTCGAACTTTTTTTTTTTTTTCCATTTTTTGGCGTTTCTAGTCATCCTAGACGATTTTAGACCTTATTTTGGAATCACCACATTTTAAAATTTTTACATTTTTCGAACTTTTTTTTTGTTTTTTCCATTTTTTGGCGTTTCTAGTCATCCTAGACGATTTTAGACCTTATTTTGGAATCACCACATTTTAAAAATTTTTACATTTTTCAATTTTTTTTGGTTTTTTCCATTTTTTGGCGTTTCTAGTCATCCTAGACGATTTTAGACCTTATTTTGGAATCACCACATTTTAAAATTTTTACATTTTTCGAACTTTTTTTGTTTTTTCCATTTTTTGGCGTTTCTAGTCATCCTAGACGATTTTAGACCTTATTTTGGAATCACCACATTTTAAACTTTATATTATTTTTTTTCGAACTTTTTTTTTTGTTTTCCATTTTTTGGCGTTTCTAGTCATCCTAGACGATTTTAGACCTTATTTTGGAATCACCACATTTTAAAATTTTTACATTTTTCGATCTTTTTTTTTTTTTTTCCATTTTTTGGCGTTTCTAGTCATCCTAGACGATTTTAGACCTTATTTTGGAATCACCACATTTTAAACCTTTTACATTTTCTCGATCAAATTTTTTTTTTTGGAATTCCATTTATATTGGCGTTTCTAGTCATCCTAAACGATTTTTTCACAAATTTTAAAATTTTTTACATTTTTCTGTTTAAGCCTTATATTTTTTTTGTTTTTTCCATTTTTTGGCGTTTCTAGTCATCCTAGACGATTTTAGACCTTATTTTGGAATCACCACATTTTAAAATTTTGACCTTGATTATCTCCGTCAAAATTCAACCGATTTTTGAATTGGAATACCCTTTAATTTTGACCTTAACTCCGGAATAACCAAGATTTTGAAAATTTTTAAATTTTTCGAACTTTTTTTTGTTTTTTCCATTTTTTGGCGTTTCTAGTCATCCTAGACGATTTTAGACCTTATTTTGGAATCACCACATTTTAAAATTTTTGATATTGTTTTTTTTGTTTTTTTCCATTTTTGGCGTTTCTAGTCATCCTAGACGATTTTAGACCTTATTTTGGAATCACCACATTTTAAAATTTTTACATTTTTCGATCTTTTTTTTTGTTTTTTTCCATTTTTGGCGTTTCTAGTCATCCTAGACGATTTTAGACCTTATTTTGGAATCACCACATTTTAAATTTTTTACATTTTTCTATCTTTTTTTTTTGTTTTTCCATTTTTGGCGTTTCTAGTCATCCTAGACGATTTTAGACCTTATTTTGGAATCACCACATTTTAAAATTTTTACATTTTTCGATCTTTTTTTTTGTTTTTTCCATTTTTGGCGTTTCTAGTCATCCTAGACGATTTTAGACCTTATTTTGGAATCACCACATTTTAAAATTTTTTACATTTTTCTATCTTTTTTTTTGTTTTTTCCATTTTTGGCGATTCTAGTCATCCTAGACGATTTTAGACCTTATTTTGGAATCACCACATTTTAAAATTTTTACATTTTTCGATCTTTTTTTTTGTTTTTTCCATTTTTGGCGTTTCTGGTCATCCTAGACGATTTTAGACCTTATTTTGGAACCACCACATTTAAAGCCTTGATATTGTTTTTTTTTGTTTTTTCCATTTTTGGCGTTTCTGGTCATCCTAGACGATTTTAGACCTTATTTTGGAATCACCACATTTTAAAATTTTTACATTTTTCGATCTTTTTTTTTTTTTTTTTCCATTTTTTGGCGTTTCTAGTCATCCTAGACGATTTTAGACCTTATTTTGGAATCACCACATTTTAAAATTTTTTACATTTTTCAAAGTTTTTTTGTGTTTTTCCATTTTTTGGCGTTTCTAGTCATCCTAGATGATTTTAGACCTTATTTTGGAATCACCACATTTTAAAATTTTTACATTTTTCGAACTTTTTTTTGTTTTTTCCATTTTTTGGCGTTTCTAGTCATCCTAGACGATTTTAGACCGTATTTTGGAATCACCACATTTTAAGCCTTGGTATTGTTTTTTTTGTTTTTTTCCATTTTTTGGCGTTTCTAGTCATCCTAGACGATTTTGGACCTTATTTGGGAATCACCACATTTTAAGTCTTGACCTTGATTATCTCCGTCAAAATTCAACCGATTTTGAATTGGTATACCATTTATTTTGACTTAACTCCATAATAATTACGATTTCGAAAATTTATAAATTTTTCGAACTTATTTTTGTTTTTTCCATTTATTGGCGTTTCTAGTCATCCTAGACGATTTTAGACCTTATTTTGGAATCACCACATTTTAAAATTTTTACATTTTTCGAACTTTTTTGTTGTTTTTTCCATTTTTTGGCGTTTCTAGTCATCCTAGATGATTTTAGACCTTATTTTGGAATCACCACATTTTAAAATTTTTACATTTTTCGAACTTTTTTTTTTTTTTCCATTTTTTGGCGTTTCTAGTCATTCTAGACGATTTTAGACCTTATTTTGGAATCACATCATTTTAAAATTTTTAAATTTTTCGAACTTTTTTTGTTTTTTTCCATTTTTTGGCGTTTCTAGTCATTCTAGACGATTTTAGACCTTATTTTGGAATCACATCATTTTAAAATTTTTAAATTTTTCGAACTTTTTTTGTTTTTTCCATTTTTTGGCGTTTCTAGTCATCCTAGACGATTTTAGACCTTATTTTGGAATCACCACATTTTAAATTTTTTACATTTTTCGATCTTTTTTTTTTTTTTTCCATTTTTTGGCGTTTCTAGTCATCCTAGACGATTTTAGACCTTATTTTGGAATCACCACATTTTAAGCCTTGATCTTGATTATCTCCATCAAAACTTAACCGATTTTGAAATGGAATACCATTTATATTGACTCAACTCCAAAATAATTATGATTTCGAAAATTTATAAATTTCTCAATTTTTTTTTTTGTTTAAGCCTTGATATTGTTTTTTTTGTTTTTTTCCATTTTTTGGCGTTTCTAGTCATCCTAGACGATTTTGGACCTTATTTTGGAATCACCACATTTTAAGTCTTGACCTTGATTATCTCCGTCAAAATTCAACCGATTTTGAATTGGAATACCATTTATATTGACTCAACTCCAAAATAATAATGATTTCGAAAATTTATAAATTTTTCAAACTTTTTTTTGTTTTTTCCATTTTTTGGCGTTTCTGGTCATCCTAGACGATTTTAGACCTTATTTTGGAATCACCACATTCTAAGCCTTGATATTGATTATCTCCATCAAAACTCAACCGATTTTGAAATGGAATACCATTTATATTGAGTCAACTCCAAAATAATTATGATTTCGAAAATTTATAAATTTTTCAAATTTTTTTTGTTTTTTCCATTTTTTTGGCGTTTCTAGTCATCCTAGATGATTTTAGACCTTATTTTGGAATCACCACATTTTAAAATTTTTACATTTTTCGAACTTTTTTTTGTTTTTTCCATTTTTTGGCGTTTCTAGTCATCCTAGACGATTTTAGACCTTATTTTGGAATAACCACATTTTAAAATTTTTACATTTTTCGAACTTTTTTTTTATTTTTTCCATTTTTGGCGTTTCTAGTCATCCTAGACGATTTTAGACCTTATTTTGGAATCACCACATTTTAAAATTTTTACATTTTTCGAACTTTTTTTTGGTTTTTCCATTTTTGGCGTTTCTAGTCATCCTAGACGATTTTAGACCTTATTTTGGAATCACCACATTTTAAAATTTTTACATTTTTTGAATTTCTTTTTGTTTTTTCCATTTTTTGGCGTTTCTAGTCATCCTAGACGATTTTAGACCTTATTTTGGAATCACCACATTTTAAGCCTTGATCTTGATTATCTCCATCAAAACTCAACCGATTTTGAAATGGAATACCATTTATATTGACTTAACTCCAAAATAATTATGATTTCGAAAATTTATAAATTTTTCGAACTTTTTTTTGTTTTTTCCATTTTTTGGCGTTTCTAGTCATCCTAGACGATTTTAGACCTTATTTTGGAATCACCACATTTTAAGCCTTGATCTTGATTATCTCCATCAAAACTTAACCGATTTTGAAATGGAATACCATTTATATTGACTCAACTCCAAAATAATTATGATTTCGAAAATTTATAAATTTCTCAAACTTTTTTTTGTTTTTTCTATTTTTTGGCGTTTCTAGTCATCCTAGACGATTTTAGACCTTATTTTGGAATAACAACATTTTAAAATTTTTACATTTTTCGATCTTTTTTTTTGTTTTTTCCATTTTTGGCGTTTCTAGTCATCCTAGACGATTTTAGACCTTATTTTGGAATCACCACATTCTAAGCCTTGATATTGATTATCTCCATCAAAACTCAACCGATTTTGAAATGGAATACCATTTATATTGAGTCAACTCCAAAATAATTGTGATGTCTAAAATTTATAAATTTTTCGAACTTTTTTTGTTTTTTCCATTTTTTGGCGTTTCTAGTCATCCTAGATGATTTTAGACCTTATTTTGGAATCACCACATTTTAAAATTTTTACATTTTTCGAACTTTTTTTGTTTTTTCCATTTTTGGCGTTTCTGGTCATCCTAGACGATTTTAGACCTTATTTTGGAATCACCACATTTTAAGCCTTGATCTTGATTATCTCCATCAAAACTTAACCGATTTTGAAATGGAATACCATTTATATTGACTCAACTCCAAAATAATTATGATTTCGAAAATTTATAAATTTCTCAAACTTTTTTTTTTTTTCTATTTTTTGGCGTTTCTAGTCATCCTAGACGATTTTAGACCTTATTTTGGAATAACAACATTTTAAAATTTTTACATTTTTCGATCTTTTTTTTGTTTTTTCCATTTTTGGCGTTTCTAGTCATCCTAGACGATTTTAGACCTTATTTTGGAATCACCACATTCTAAGCCTTGATATTGATTATCTCCATCAAAACTCAACCGATTTTGAAATGGAATACCATTTATATTGAGTCAACTCCAAAATAATTATGATTTCGAAAATTTATAAATTTTTCAAACTTTTTTTTGTATTTTCCATTTTTTGGCGTTTCTAGTCATCCTAGACGATTTTAGACCTTAGTTTGGAATCACCACATTTTAAGAATTGATATTTTTTTTTTGTTTTTTTTCCATTTTTTGGCGTTTCTAGTCATCCTAGACGATTTTGGACCTTATTTTGGAATCACCACATTTTAAGTCTTGACCTTGATTATCTCCGTCAAAATTCAACCGATTTTGAATTGGAATACCATTTATTTTGACTTAACTCCATAATAATTACGATTTCGAAAATTTATAAAGTTTTCGAACTTATTTTTGTTTTTTCCATTTATTGGCGTTTCTAGTCATCCTAGACGATTTTATACCTTATTTTGGGATCACCACATTTTAAAATTTTTTACATTTTTCGAACATTTTTTTTTTTTTTTTCCATTTTTGGCGTTTCTAGTCATCCTAGACGATTTTAGACCTTATTTTGGAATCACCACATTTTAAAATTTTTACATTTTTCGAACTTTTTTTTGTTTTTTCCATTTTTTGGCGTTTCTGGTCATCCTAGACGATTTTAGACCTTATTTTGGAATCACCACATTTTAAAATTTTTACATTTTTTGAATTTTTTTTTGTTTTTTCCATTTTTTGGCGTTTCTAGTCATCCTAGACGATTTTAGACCTTATTTTGGAATCACCACATTTTAAAATTTTTACATTTTTCGAACATTTTTTTGTTTTTTTCCATTTTTTGGCGTTTCTATTCTTCCTAGACGATTTTAGACCTTATTTTGGAATCACCACATTTCAAAATTTTTACATTTTTCGAACTTTTTTTTGGTTTTTTCCATTTTTGGCGTTTCTAGTCATCCTAGACGATTTTAGACCTTATTTTGGAATCACCTCATTTTAAGCCTTGATCTTGATTATCTCCATCAAAACTTAACCGATTTTGAAATGGAATACCATTTATATTGACTCAACTCCAAAATAATTATGATTTCGAAAATTTATAAATTTTTCAAACTTTTTTTGTTTTTTCCATTTTTTGGCGTTTCTAGTCATCCTAGACGATTTTAGACCTTATTTTGGAATCACCACATTTTAAGCCTTGATATTGACTATCTCCATCAAAACTCAACCGATTTTGAAATGGAATACCATTTATATTGAGTCAACTCCAAAATAATTATGATTTCGAAAATTTATAAATTTTTCAAACTTTTTTTTGTTTTTTCCATTTTTTTGGCGTTTCTAGTCATCCTAGATGATTTTAGACCTTATTTTGGAATCACCACATTTTAAAATTTTTTATATTTTTCGAACTTTTTTTTGTTTTTTCCATTTTTTGGCGTTTCTAGTCATTCTAGACGATTTTAGACCTTATTTTGGAATCACCACATTTTAAAATTTTTACATTTTTCGAACTTTTTTTTTTTTTTCCATTTTTTGGCGTTTCTAGTCATCCTAGACGATTTTAGACCTTATTTTGGAATCACCACATTCTAAGCCTTGATATTGATTATCTCCATCAAAACTCAACCGATTTTGAAATGGAATACCATTTATATTGACTCAACTCCAAAATAATAATGATTTCGAAAATTTATAAATTTCTCAATTTTTTTTTTTGTTTAAGCCTTGATATTGTTTTTTTTGTTTTTTTCCATTTTTTGGCGTTTCTAGTCATCCTAGACGATTTTGGACCTTATTTTGGAATCACCACATTTTAAGTCTTGACCTTGATTATCTCCGTCAAAATTCAACCGATTTTGAATTGGAATACCATTTATTTTGACTTAACTCCATAATAATTACGATTTCGAAAATTTATAAATTTTTCGAACTTATTTTTGTTTTTTCCATTTATTGGCGTTTCTAGTCATCCTAGACGATTTTAGACCTTATTTTGGAATCACCACATTTTAAAATTTTTAAATTTTTCGATCTTTTTTTTGTTTTTTTTTCCATTTTTGGCGTTTCTAGTCATCCTAGACGATTTTAGACCTTATTTTGGAATCACCACATTTTAAAATTTTTACATTTTTCCAATTTTTTTTTTTTTTTTTTATTCCATTTTTTGGCGTTTCTAGTCATCCTAGACGATTTTAGACCTTATTTTGGAATCACCACATTTTAAAATTTTTTACATTTTTCGATTTTTTTTTTTTTTTTTTCCCATTTTTTGGCGTTTCTAGTCATTCTAGACGATTTTAGACCTTATTTTGGAATCACCACATTTTAAAATTTTTACATTTTTCGAACTTTTTTTTGTTTTTTCCATTTTTTGGCGTTTCTAGTCATCCTAGACGATTTTAGACCTTATTTTGGAATCACCACATTCTAAGCCTTGATATTGATTATCTCCATCAAAACTCAACCGATTTTGAAATGGAATACCATTTATATTGACTCAACTCCAAAATAATAATGATTTCGAAAATTTATAAATTTTTCAAACTTTTTTTTGTTTTTTCCATTTTTTGGCGTTTCTAGTCATCCTAGATGATTTTAGACCTTATTTTGGAATCACCACATTTTAAAATTTTTACATTTTTCGAACTTTTTTTTGTTTTTTCCATTTTTTGGCGTTTCTAGTCATCCTAGACGATTTTAGACCTTATTTTGGAATCACCACATTTTAAAATTTTTACATTTTTCGAACTTTTTTTTTGTTTTTTCCATTTCTGGCGTTTCTAGTCATCCTAGACGATTTTAGACCTTATTTTGGAATCACCACATTTTAAAATTTTTACATTTTTCGAACTTTTTTTTTTTTTCCATTTTTTGGCGTTTCTAGTCATCCTAGACGATTTTAGACCTTATTTTGGAATCACCACATTTTAAGCCTTGATATTGATTATCTCCATCAAAACTCAACCGATTTTGAAATGGAATACCATTTATATTGACTCAACTCCAAAATAATTATGATTTCAAAAATTTATAAATTTTTCAAACTTTTTTTGTTTTTTCCATTTTTTGGCGTTTCTAGTCATCCTAGACGATTTTAGACCTTATTTTGGAATCACCACATTTTAAAATTTTTACATTTTTCGATCTTTTTTTTGTATTTTCCATTTTTGGCGTTTCTGGTCATCCTAGACGATTTTAGACCTTATTTTGGAATCACCACATTTTAAAATTTTTACATTTTTCGATCTTTTTTTTTTTTTTTTTCCATTTTTGGGGTTTCTAGTCATCCTAGACGATTTTGTACCTTATTTTGGAATCACCACATTTTAAGCCTTGATATTGATTATCTCCATCAAAACTCAACCGATTTTGAAATGGAATACCATTTATATCGACTCAACTCCACAATAATTATGATTTCGAAAATTTATAAATTTTTCAAACTGTTTTTTTTTTCCATTTTTTGGCGTTTCTAGTCATCCTAGACGATTTTAGACCTTATTTTGGAATCACCACATTTTAAGCCTTGATATTGTTTTTTTTGTTTTTTTCCATTTTTTGGCGTTTCTAGTCATCCTAGACGATTTTAGACCTTATTTTGGAATCACCACATTTTAAAACTTTTACATTTTTCGATCTTTTTTTTTTTTTTTTCCATTTTTGGGGTTTCTAGTCATCCTAGGCGAATTTAGACCTTATTTTGGAATCACCACATTTTAAAATTTTTACATTTTTCGATCTTTTTTTTTGTTTTTTTCCATTTTTGGGGTTTCTAGTCATCCTAGACGAATTTAGACCTTATTTTGGAATCACCACATTTCAAAATTTTTACATTTTTCGATCTTTTTTTTTGTTTTTTTCCATTTTTGGGGTTTCTAGTCATCCTAGACGAATTTAGACCTTATTTTGGAATCACCACATTTTAAAATTTTTACATTTTTCGAACTTTTTTTTGTTTTTTTCCATTTTTTGGCGTTTCTAGTCATCCTAGACGATTTTAGACCTTATTTTGGAATCACCACATTTTAAGCCTTGATATTGTTTTTTTTGTTTTTTTCTATTTTTGGCGTTTCTAGTCATCCTAGACGATTTTAGACCTTATTTTGGAATCACCACATTTTTAAATTTTTACATTTTTCGAACTTTTTTTTGTTTTTTCCATTTTTTGGCGTTTTTAGTCATCCGAGACGATTTTAGACCTTATTTTGGAATCACCACATTTTAAAATTTTTACATTTTGATATTGATATTGATATTGTTTTTTTTTTGTTTTTTTCCATTTTTTGGCGTTTCTAGTCATCCTAGACGATTTTGGACCTTATTTTGGAATCACCACATTATCTACGTCAAAATTCAACCGATTTTGAATTGGAATACCATTTATTTTGACTTAACTTCATTAATTACGATTTCGAAAATTTATAAATTTTTCGAACTTATTTTTGTTTTTTCCATTTATTGGCGTTTCTAGTCATCCTAGACGATTTTAGACCTTATTTTGGAATCACCACATTTTAAAATTTTTACATTTTTCGAACTTTTTTTTGTTTTTTCCATTTTTTGGCGTTTCTAGTCATCCTAGACGATTTTAGACCTTATTTTGGAATCACCACATTTTAAAATTTTTACATTTTTCGAACTTTTTTTTTTTTTTTCCATTTCTGGCGTTTCTAGTCATCCTAGACGATTTTAGACCTTATTTTGGAATCACCACATTTTAAGTCTTGACCTTGATTATCTACGTCAAAATTCAACCGATTTTGAATTGGAATACCATTTATTTTGACTTAACTTCATATAATTACGATTTCGAAAATTTATAAATTTTTCGAACTTATTTTTGTTTTTTCCATTTATTGGCGTTTCTAGTCATCCTAGACGATTTTAGACCTTATTTTGGAATCACCACATTTTAAAATTTTTACATTTTTCAATCTTTTTTTTTGTTTTTTTCCATTTTTGGGGTTTCTAGTCATCCTAGACGATTTTAGACCTTATTTTGGAATCACCACATTTTAGGCCTTGATATTGTTTTTATTGTTTTTTTTTTCCATTTTTTGGCGTTTCTAGTCATCCTAGACGATTTTAGACCTTATTTTGGAATCACCACATTTTAAAATTTTTACATTTTTCGAATTTTTTTTTGTTTTTTCCATTTTTTGGCGTTTCTAGTCATCCTAGACGATTTTAGACCTTATTTTGGAATCACCACATTTTAAGCCTTGATATTGATTATCTCCATCAAAACTCAACCGATTTTGAAATGGAATACCATTTATATTGACTCAACTCCAAAATAATTATGATTTCAAAAATTTATAAATTTTTCGAACTTTTTTTGTTTTTTTTCCATTTTTTGGCGTTTCTAGTCATCCTAGACGATTTTAGACCTTATTTTGGAATCACCACATTTTAAGCCTTGATATTGATTATCTCCATCAAAACTCAACCGATTTTGAAATGGAATACCATTTATATTGACTCAACTCCAAAATAATTATGATTTCGAAAATTTATAAATTTTTCAAACTTTTTTTTTGTTTTTTCCATTTTTTGGCGTTTCTAGTCATCCTAGACGATTTTAGACCTTATTTTGGAATCACCAGATTTTAAGCCTTGATATTGTTTTTTTTTGTTTTTTTCCATTTTTTGGCGTTTCTAGTCATCCTAGACGATTTTAGACCTTATTTTGGAATCACCACATTTTAAAATTTTTACATTTTTCGAACTTTTTTTTGTTTTTTCCATTTTTTGGCGTTTCTAGTCATCCTAGACGATTTTAGACCTTATTTTGGAATCACCACATTTTAAGCCTTGATATTGATTATCTCCATCAAAACTCAACCGATTTTGAAATGGAATACCATTTATATTGACTCAACTCCAAAATAATTATGATTTCAAAAATTTATAAATTTTTCAAACTTTTTTTTGTTTTTTCCATTTTTTGGCGTTTCTAGTCATCCTAGACGATTTTAGACCTTATTTTGGAATCACCACATTTTAAAATTTTTACATTTTTCGATCTTTTTTTTGTTTTTTCCATTTTTTGGCGTTTCTAGTCATCCTAGACGATTTTAGACCTTATTTTGGAATCACCACATTTTAAAATTTTTACATTTTTCGAACTTTTTTTTGTTTTTTCCATTTTTTGGCGTTTCTAGTCATCCTAGACGATTTTGTACCTTATTTTGGAATCACCACATTTTAAGCCTTGATATTGATTATCTCCATCAAAACTCAACCGATTTTGAAATGGAATACCATTTATATCGACTCAACTCCAAAATAATTATGATTTCGAAAATTTATAAATTTTTCAAACTGTTTTTTTTTTCCATTTTTTGGCGTTTCTAGTCATCCTAGACGATTTTAGACCTTATTTTGGAATCACCACATTTTAAAATTTTTACATTTTTCGAACTTTTTTTTTGTTTTTTCCATTTTTTGGCGTTTCTAGTCATTCTAGACGATTTTGTACCTTATTTTGGAATCACCACATTTTAAGCCTTGATCTTGATTATCTCCATCAAAACTTAACCGATTTTGAAATGGAATACCATTTATATTGACTCAACTCCAAAATAATTATGATTTCGAAAATTTATAAATTTTTTGAACTTTTTTTTGTTTTTTCCATTTTTGGCGTTTCTAGTCATCCTAGACGATTTTAGACCTTATTTTGGAATCACCACATTTTAAGCCTTGATCTTGATTATCTCCATCAAAACTTAACCGATTTTGAAATGGAATACCATTTATATTGACTCAACTCCAAAATAATTATGATTTCGAAAATTTATAAATTTTTCAAACTTTTTTGTTTTTTTTCCATTTTTTGGCGTTTCTAGTCATCCTAGACGATTTTAGACGTTATTTTGGAATCACCACATTTTAAAATTTTTACATTTTTTCGAATTTTTTTTTGTTTTTTCCAGTTTTTGTCGTTTCTAGTCATCCTAGACGATTTTAGACCTTATTTTGGAATCACCACATTTTAAGCCTTGATATTGTTTTTTTTGTTTTTTTTTTTTCATTTTTTGGCGTTTCTAGTCATCCTAGACGATTTAAGACCTTATTTTGGAATCACCACATTTTAAAATTTTTACATTTTTCGAACTTTTTTTTTGTTTTTTCCATTTTTTGGCGTTTCTAGTCATCCTAGACGATTTTAGACCTTATTTTGGAATCACCACATTTTAAGCCTTGATATTGTTTTTTTTTGTTTTTTTTCCATTTTTTGGCGTTTCTAGTCATCCTAGACGATTTTAGACCTTATTTTGGAATCACCACATTTTAAGCCTTAATATTGTTTTTTTTGTTTTTTTTCATTTTTTGGCGTTTCTAGTCATCCTTGACGATTTTAGACCTTATTTTGGAATCACCACATTTTAAAATTTTTACATTTTTCGAACTATTTTTTTGTATTTTCCATTTTTGGCGTTTCTGGTCATCCTAGACGATTTTAGACCTTATTTTGGAATTACCACATTTTAAAATTTTTACATTTTGATATTGATATTGATATTGTTTTTTTTTGTTTTTTCCATTTTTTGGCATTTCTAGTCATCCTAGACGATTTTAGACCTTATTTTGGAATCACCACATTATCTACGTCAAAATTCAACCGATTTTGAATTGGAATACCATTTATTTTGACTTAACTTCATTGATTACGATTTCGAAAATTTATAAATTTTTCGAACTTATTTTTGTTTTTTTTCATTTATTGGCGTTTCTAGTCATCCTAGACGATTTTAGACCTTATTTTGGAATCACCACATTTTAAAATTTTTACATTTTTCAATCTTTTTTTTGTTTTTTTCCATTTTTGGGGTTTCTAGTCATCCTTGACGATTTTAGACCTTATTTTGGAATCACCACATTTTAAGCCTTGATATTGTTTTTTTTGTTTTTTTTCATTTTTTGGCGTTTCTAGTCATCCTAGACGATTTTAGACCTTATTTTGGAATCACCACATTTTAAGCCTTGATATTGTTTTTTTTGTTTTTTTTTTCATTTTTTGGCGTTTCTAGTCATCCTAGACGATTTTAGACCTTATTTTGGAATCACCACATTTTAAAATTTTTACATTTTTCGAACTTTTTTTTTTTTTTTCCATTTTTGGCGTTTTTAGTCATCCTAGACGATTTTAGACCTTATTTTGGAATCACCACATTTTAAAATTTTTACATTTTGATATTGATATTGATATTGTTTTTTTTGTTTTTTTCCATTTTTTTTGCCGTTTCTAGTCATCCTAGACGATTTTGGACCTTATTTTCGAATCACCACATTTATCTACGTCAAAATTCAACCGATTTTGAATTGGAATACCATTTATTTTGACTTAACTTCATATAATTACGATTTCGAAAATTTATAAATTTTTCGAACTTATTTTTTTTTTTTTCCATTTATTGGCGTTTCTAGTCATCCTAGACGATTTTAGACCTTATTTTGGAATCACCACATTTTAAAATTTTTAAATTTTTCAATCTTTTTTTTTTTTTTTTTCCATTTTTTGGGGTTTCTAGTCATCCTAGACGATTTTAGACCTTATTTTGGAATCACCACATTTTAAGCCTTGATATTGTTTTTATTGTTTTTTTTCCATTTTTTGGCGTTTCTAGTCATCCTAGACGATTTTAGACCTTATTTTGGAATCACCACATTTTAAAATTTTTACATTTTTCGAATTTTTTTTTGTTTTTTTCCATTTTTTGGCGTTTCTAGTCATCCTAGACGATTTTAGACCTTATTTTGGAATCACCAGATTTTAAGCCTTGATATTGTTTTTTTTTGTTTTTTCCATTTTTTGGCGTTTCTAGTCATCCTAGACGATTTTAGACCTTATTTTGGAATCACCACATTTTAAGCCTTGATATTGATTATCTCCATCAAAACTCAACCGATTTTGAAATGGAATACCATTTATATTGACTCAACTCCAAAATAATTATGATTTCGAAAATTTATAAATATTTCAAACTTTTTTTTGTTTTTTCCATTTTTTGGCGTTTCTAGTCATCCTAGACGATTTTAGACCTTATTTTGGAATCACCAGATTTTAAGCCTTGATATTGTTTTTTTTTGTTTTTGTCCATTTTTTGGCGTTTCTAGTCATCCTAGACGATTTTAGACCTTATTTTGGAATCACCACATTTTAAAATTTTTACATTTTTCGAACTTTTTTTTTTTTTCCATTTTTTGGCGTTTCTAGTCATCCTAGACGATTTTAGACCTTATTTTGGAATCACCACATTTTAAGCCTTGATATTGATTATCTCCATCAAAACTCAACCGATTTTGAAATGGAATACCATTTATATCGACTCAACTCCACAATAATTATGATTTCGAAAATTTTTAAATTTTTCAAACTGTTTTTTTTCCATTTTTTGGCGTTTCTAGTCATCCTAGACGATTTTAGACCTTATTTTGGAATCACCACATTTTAAGCCTTGATATTGATTATCTCCATCAAAACTCAACCGATTTTGAAATGGAATACCATTTATATTGACTCAACTCCAAAATAATTATGATTTCAAAAATTTATAAATTTTTCAAACTTTTTTTTGTTTTTTCCATTTTTTGGCGTTTCTAGTCATCCTAGACGATTTTAGACCTTATTTTGGAATCACCACATTTTAAAATTTTTACATTTTTCGATCTTTTTTTTTGTTTTTTCCATTTTTGGCGTTTCTGGTCATCCTAGACGATTTTAGACCTTATTTTGGAATCACCACATTTTAAAATTTTTACATTTTTCGAATTTTTTTTTGTTTTTTCCATTTTTTGGCGTTTCTAGTCATCCTAGACGATTTTAGACCTTATTTTGGAATCACCACATTTTAAAATTTTTACATTTTTCGAACTTTTTTTTGTTTTTTCCATTTTTTGGCGTTTCTAGTCATCCTAGACGATTTTGGACCTTATTTTGGAATCACCACATTTTAAGCCTTGATCTTGATTATCTCCATCAAAACTCAACCGATTTTGAAATGGAATACCATTTATATTGACTCAACTCCAAAATAATTATGATTTCGAAAATTTATAAATTTTTCAAACTTTTTTTTTTTTCCATTTTTTGGCGTTTCTAGTCATCCTAGACGATTTTAGACCTTATTTTGGAATCACCACATTTTAAGCCTTGATATTGTTTTTTTGTTTTTTTCCATTTTTTGGCGTTTATAGTCATCCTAGATGAATTTAGACCTTATTTTGGAATCACCACATTTTAAAATTTTTACATTTTTCGATCTTTTTTTTGTTTTTTTCCATTTTTTGGGGTTTCTAGTCATCCTAGACGAATTTAGACCTTATTTTGGAATCACCACATTTTAAAATTTTTACATTTTTCGATCTTTTTTTTTTTTTTTTCCATTTTTGGGGTTTCTAGTCATCCTAGATGATTTTAGACCTTATTTTGGAATCACCACATTTTAAAATTTTTACATTTTTCGATCTTTTTTTTTTTTTTTTTTCCATTTTTTGGGGTTTCTAGTCATCCTAGACGATTTTAGACCTTATTTTGGAATCACCACATTTTAAAATTTTTACATTTTTCGAACTTTTTTTTTGTTTTTTCCATTTTTTGGCGTTTCTAGTCATCCTAGACGATTTTGTACCTTATTTTGGACGATTTTAGACCTTATTTTGGAATCACCACATTTTAAAATTTTTACATTTTTCGAACTTTTTTTTGTTTTTTCCATTTTTGGCGTTTCTAGTCATCCTAGACGATTTTAGACCTTATTTTGGAATCACCACATTTTAAAATTTTTACATTTTTCGAACTTTTTTTTTTTTTTTTGGCGTTTTTAGTCATCCTAGACGATTTTAGACCTTATTTTGGAATCACCACATTTTAAAATTTTTACATTTTTCGAACTTTTTTTTTTTTTTCCATTTTTTGGCGTTTCTAGTCATCCTAGACGATTTTAGACCTTATTTTGGAATCACCACATTTTAAGCCTTGATATTGTTTTTGTTGTTTTTTTCCATTTTTTGGCGTTTCTAGTCATCCTAGACGATTTTAGACCTTATTTTGGAATCACCACATTTTAAAATTTTTACATTTTTCGAACTTTTTTGTTTTTTTTTCCATTTTTTGGCGTTTCTAGTCATCCTAGACGATTTTAGACCTTATTTTGGAATCACCACATTTTAAGCCTTGATCTTGATTATCTCCATCAAAACTCAACCGATTTTGAATTGGAATACCATTTATATTGACTCAACTCCAAAATAATTATGATTTCGAAAATTTATAAATTTTTCAAACTTTTTTTTTTTTTCCATTTTTTGGCGTTTCTAGTCATCCTAGACGATTTTAGACCTTATTTTGGAATCACCACATTTTAAGCCTTGATCTTGATTATCTCCATCAAAACTCAACCGATTTTGAAATGGAATACCATTTATATTGACTCAACTCCAAAATAATTATGATTTCGAAAATTTTTAAATTTTTCAAACTTTTTTGTGGTTTTTTCCATTTTTGGCGTTTCTAGTCATCCTTGACGATTTTAGACCTTATTTTGGAATCACCACAATTTAAAATTTTTACGTTTTTCGAACTTTTTTTGTTTTTTCCATTTTTTGCGTTTTTAGTCATCCTAGACGATTTTAGACCTTATTTTGGAATCACCACATTTTAAAATTTTTACATTTTTCGAACTTTTTTTTGTTTTTCCATTTTTTGGCGTTTCTAGTCATCCTAGACGATTTTAGACCTTATTTTGGAATCACCACATTTTAAGCCTTGATATTGTTTTTTTTGTTTTTTTCCATTTTTTTGGCGTTTCTAGTCATCCTAGACGATTTTAGACCTTATTTTGGAATCACCACATTTTAAAATTTTTACATTTTTCGAACTTTTTTTGTTTTTTCCATTTTTTGGCGTTTCTAGTCATCCTAGACGATTTTAGACCTTATTTTGGAATCACCACATTTTAAGCCTTGATCTTGATTATCTCCATCAAAACTCAACCGATTTTGAATTGGAATACCATTTATATTGACTCAACTCCAAAATAATTATGATTTCGAAAATTTATAAATTTTTCAAACTTTTTTTTTTTTTCCATTTTTTGGCGTTTCTAGTCATCCTAGACGATTTTAGACCTTATTTTGGAATCACCACATTTTAAGACCTTCGATATTGTTTTTTTTCATTTTTTGGCGTTTCTAGTCATCCTAGACGATTTTAGACCTTATTTTGGAATCACCACATTTTAAAATTTTTTCATTTTTCGAACTTTTTTTTTTTGGTTTTTTCCATTTTTTGGCGTTTCTAGTCATCCTAGACGATTTTAGACCTTATTTTGGAATCACCACATTTTAAAATTTTTACGTTTTTAGATCATCCTAAACGATTTTAAGACCTTATTTTTTAATCACCAAATATTTTAAAATTTTTACATTTTTCGATCTTTTTTTTGTTTTTTCCATTTTTTGGCGTTTCTAGTCATCCTAGACGATTTTAGACCTTATTTTGGAATCACCACATTTTAAAATTTTTTACATTTTTCGATCTTTTTTTTGTTTTTTCCATTTTTGGCGTTTCTAGTCATCCTAGACGATTTTAGACCTTATTTTGGAATCACCACATTTTAAAAATTTTTAAATTTTTCGAACTTTTTTTTGTTTTTTCCATTTTTTGGCGTTTCTAGTCATCCTAGACGATTTTAGACCTTATTTTGGAATCACCACATTTTAAAATTTTTACATTTTTCGATCTTTTTTTTGTGTTTTTTCCATTTTTTGGCGTTTCTAGTCATCCTAGACGATTTTAGACCTTATTTTGGAATCACCACATTTTAAGCTTTGATCTTGATTATCTCCGTCAAAACTCAACCGATTTTGAATTGGAATACCATTTATATTGACTCAACTCCAAAATAATTATGATTTCGAAAATTTATAAATTTTTCGAACTTTTTTTTGTTTTTTCCATTTTTTGGCGCTTCTAGTCATCCTAGACGATTTTAGACCTTATTTTGGAATCACCACATTTTAAGCCTTGATCTAGATTATCTCCGTCAAAACTCAATCGATTTTGAATTGGAATACCATTTATATTGACTCAACTCCAAAATAATTATGATTTCGAAAATTTATAAATTTTTCTAACCTTTTTTTTGTTTTTTCCATTTTTTGGCGTTTCTAGTCATCCTAGACGATTTTAGACCTTATTTTGGAATCACCACATTTTAAAATTTTTACATTTTTCGATCTTTTTTTTTTTTTTTCATTTTTTGGCGTTTCTAGTCATCCTAGACGATTTTAGACCTAACCGATTTTGAATTGAAATTCCATTTTGGAATACCACATATTGACTCAACTCAAAATAATTATGATTTTCGAAACTCCAAAATAATTATGATTTCGAAAATTTTATAAATTTTTTGCATTTTTAGTCATCCTAGACGATTTTAGACCTTATTTTGGAATCACCACATTTTAAAATTTTTACATTTTTCGATCTTTTTTTTTGTTTTTCCATTTTTTGGCGTTTCTAGTCATCCTAGACGATTTTAGACCTTATTTTGGAATCACCACATTTAAAGCTTTGATCTTGATTATTTCCGTCAAAACTCAACCGATTTTGAATTGGAATACCATTTATATTGACTCAACTCCAAAATAATTATGATTTCGAAAATTTATAAATTTTTCGAACTTTTTTTTTGTTTTTTCCATTTTTTGGCGTTTCTAGTCATCCTAGACGATTTTAGACCTTATTTTGGAATCACCACATTTTAAGCCTTGATCTTGATTATCTCCGTCAAAACTCAACCGATTTTGAATTGGAATACCATTTATATTGACTCAACTCCAAAATAATTATGATTTCGAAAATTTATAAATTTTTCGAACTTTTTTTTGTTTTTTCCATTTTTTGGCGTTTCTAGTCATCCTAGACGATTTTAGACCTTATTTTGGAATCACCACATTTTAAGCCTTGACCTAGATTATCTCCGTCAAAACTCAACCGATTTTGAATTGGAATACCATTTATATTGACTCAACTACCAAAATAATTATGATTTCGAAAATTTATAAATTTTTCGAACTTTTTTTTTGTTTTTTCCATTTTTTGGCGTTTCTAGTCATCCTAGACGATTTTAGACCTTATTTTGGAATCACCACATTTTAAGCCTTGATCTTGATTATCTCCGTCAAAACTCAACCGATTTTGAATTGGAATACCATTTATATTGACTCAACTCCAAAATAATTATGATTTCGAAAATTTATAAATTTTTCGAACTTTTTTTGTTTTTTCCATTTTTTGGCGTTTCTAGTCATCCTAGACGATTTTAGACCTTATTTTGGAATCACCACATTTAAAAATTTTTACATTTTTCGATCTTTTTTTGTTTTTTTTCCATTTTTTGCGTTTCTAGTCATCCTAGACGATTTTAGACCTTATTTTGGAATCACCACATTTTAAGCTTTGATCTTGATTATCTCCGTCAAAACTCAACCGATTTTGAATTGGAATACCATTTATATTGACTCAACTCCAAAATAATTATGATTTCGAAAATTTATAAATTTTTCGAACTTTTTTTTTTTTTCCCTTTTTTGGCGTTTCTAGTCATCCTAGACGATTTTAGACCTTATTTTGGAATCACCACATTTTAAAATTTTTACATTTTTCGATCTTTTTTTTTTTTTTCCATTTTTTGCGTTTCTAGTCATCCTAGACGATTTTAGACCTTATTTTGGAATCACCACATTTTAAGCTTTGATCTTGATTATCTCCGTCAAAACTCAACCGATTTTGAATTGGAATACCATTTATATTGACTCAAATAATTATATTGATTTCGAAAATTTTTACATTTTTCGATCTTTTTTTGTTGTTTTTTTCCATTTTTTGGCGTTTCTAGTCATCCTAGACGATTTTAGACCTTATTTTGGAATCACCACATTTTAAGCTTTGATTTTGATTATCTCCGTCAAAACTCAACCGATTTTGAATTGGAATTCCATTTATATTGGCTGAACTCCAAAATAATTATGATTTCGAAAATTTATAAATTTTTCGAACTTTTTTTTTTTTTCCATTTTTGGCGTTTCTAGTCATCCTAGACGATTTTAGACCTTATTTTGGAATCACCACATTTTAAGCTTTGATCTTGATTATTTCCGTCAAAACTCAACCGATTTTGAATTGGAATACCATTTATATTGACTCAACTCCAAAATAATTATGATTTCGAAAATTTATAAATTTTTCGAACTTTTTTTGTTTTTTCCATTTTTTGGCGTTTCTAGTCATCCTAGACGATTTTAGACCTTATTTTGGAATCACCACATTTTAAGCCTTGATCTTGATTATTTCCGTCAAAACTCAACCGATTTTGAATTGGAATACCATTTATATTGACTCAACTCCAAAATAATTATGATTTCGAAAATTTATAAATTTTTCGAACTTTTTTTGTTTTTTCCATTTTTTGGCGTTTCTAGTCATCCTAGACGATTTTAGACCTTATTTTGGAATCACCACAATTTAAAATTTTTACATTTTTCGATCTTTTTTTTTTTTTTCCATTTTTTGGCGTTTCTAGTCATCCTAGACGATTTTAGACCTTATTTTGGAATCACCACATTTTAAGCCTTGATCTTGATTATTTTCGTCAAAACTCAACCGATTTTGAATTGGAATACCATTTATATTGACTCAACTCCAAAATAATTATGATTTCGAAAATTTATAAATTTTTCGAACTTTTTTTTTTTTTTCATCTTTTTGGCGTTTCTAGTCATCCTAGACGATTTTAGACCTTATTTTGGAATCACCACATTTTAAGCCTTGATCTTGATTATCCCCGTCAAAACTCAACCGATTTTGAATTGGAATACCATTTATATTGACTCAACTCCAAAATAATTATGATTTCGAAAATTTATAAATTTTTCGAACTTTTTTTTGTTTTTTCCATTTTTTGGCGTTTGTAGTCATCCTAGACGATTTTAGACCTTATTTTGGAATCACCACATTTTAAGCCTTGATCTTGATTATCCCCGTCAAAACTCAACCGATTTTGAAATGGAATACCATTTATATTGACTCAACTCCAAAATAATTATGATCTCGAAAATTTTTAAATTTTTCGAACTTTTTTGTTTTTTCCATATTTTTGCGTTTCTAGTCATCCTAGACGATTTTAGACCTTACTTTGTAATCACCACATTTTAAGCTTTGATCTTGATTATCCACGTCAAAACTCAACCGATTTTGAATTGGAATTCCATTTATATTGGCTGAACTCCAAAATAATTATGATTTCGAAAATTTATACATTTTTCGAACTTTTTTTTTGTTTTTTCCATTTTTTGGCGTTTCTAGTCATCCTAGACGATTTTAGACCTTATTTTGGAATCACCACATTTTAAAATTTACTTTTTCGATTTTTTTTTTTGTTTTTTTCATTTTTTGGCGTTTCTAGTCATCCTAGACGATTTTAGACCTTATTTTGGAATCACCACATTTTAAGTTCTGATCTTGATTATTTTCGTCAAAACTCAAAACTAAACCGATTTTGAAATGGAATATCATTTATATTGACTCAACTCCAAAATAATTATGATTTCGAAAATTTATAAATTTTTCGAACTTTTTTTTGTTTTTTCCATTTTTTGGCGTTTCTAGTCATCCTAGACGATTTTAGACCTTATTTTGGAATCACCACATTTTAAAATTTTGTACATTTTTCGAACTTTTTTTGTTTTTTTTCCATTTTTGGCGTTTCTAGTCATCCTAGACGATTTGAGACCTTATTTTGGAATCACCACATTTTAAGTCTTGATCTTGATTATTTTCGTCAAAACTTTTTTTTTTTCCATTTTTTGCGTTTCTAGTCATCCTAGACGATTTTAGACCTTATTTTGGAATCACCAATTTTAAAATTTTTACATTTTTCGAACTTTTTTTGTTTTTTCCATTTTTTGGCGTTTCTAGTCATCCTAGACGATTTTAGACCTTATTTTGGAATCACCACATTTTAAGCCTTGATATTGATTATCTCCATCAAAACTCAACCGATTTTGAAATGGAATACCATTTATATTGACTCAACTCCAAAATAATTATGATTTCGAAAATTTTTAAATTTTTCGAACTTTTTTTTTTTTTTCCATTTTTTTGCGTTTCTAGTCATCCTAGACTATTTTAGACCTTATTTTGGAATCACCACATTTTACGCTTTGATTTTGATTATCTCCGTCAAAACTCAACCGATTTTGAATTGGAATTCCATTTATATTGGCTGAACACCAAAATAATTATGATTTCGAAATTTTATAAATTTTTCGAAATTTTTTTTTTCATTTTTGGCGTTTCTATTTTTTTTTTTTTTTTTTTTTTTTTCTTATTTTCGAATCTACAATTTTAAAATTTTTATTTTCGATTTTTATTCGTTTTCTGAACGTTTCTAGTCATCCTAGACGATTTTAGACCTTATTTTGGAATCACCACATTTTAAGCTTTGATCTTGATTATTCTCCGTCAAAACTCAACCGATTTTGAATTGGAATACCATTTATATTGACTCAACCCTAAAAATAATTATGATTTCGAAATTTTATAAATTTTTCGAAATTTTTTTTTTTTTTTTTTTTTTCCATTTTTTGGCGTTTCTAGTCATCCTAGACGATTTTAGACCTTATTTTGGAATCACCACATTTTAAAAATTTTTACATTTTTCGAACTTTTTTTTGTTTTTTCCATTTTTTGGCGTTTCTAGTCATCCTAGACGATTTTAGACCTTATTTTGGAATCACCACATTTTAAAATTTTTCGAATTTTTTTCGACTTTTTTTTTTTTTTTTCCATTTTTTGGCGTTTCTAGTCATCCTAGACGATTTTAGACCTTATTTTGGAATCACCACATTTTAAAATTTTTACATTTTCGAACTATTTTTTTTTTTTTTTTTTCCATTTTTTGGCGTTTCTAGTCATCCTAGACGATTTTAGACCTTATTTTGGAATCACCACATTTTAAGCCTTGATATTGATTATCTCCATCAAAACTCAACCGATTTTGAATTGGAATACCATTTATATTGACTCAACTCCAAAATTAATTATATTTCGAAATTTTAAAAATTTTTACATTTTTCGAACTTTTTTTTGTTTTTTCCATTTTTTGGCGTTTCTAGTCATCCTAGACGATTTTAGACCTTATTTTGGAATCACCACATTTTAAGCCTTGATATTGATTATCTCCATCAAAACTCAACCGATTTTGAATTGGAATACCATTTATATTGACTCAACCCCAAAATAATTATGATTTCGAAAATTTATAAATTTTTCGAACTTTTTTTTTTTTTTTTCCATTTTTTGGCGTTTCTAGTCATCCTAGACGATTTTAGACCTTATTTTGGAATCACCACATTTTAAAATTTTTACATTTTTCGAACTTTTTTTTGTTTTTTCCATTTTTTGGCGTTTCTAGTCATCCTAGACGATTTTAGACCTTATTTTGGAATCACCACATTTTAAGCCTTGATTTTGATTATCTTCCGTCAAAACTCAACCGATTTTGAAATGGAATACCATTTATATTGACTCAACTCCAAAATAATTATGATTTCGAAAATTTTTAAATTTTTCGAACTTTTTTGTTGTTTTTTCCATTTTTTGGCGTTTCTAGTCATCCTAGACGATTTTAGACCTTATTTTGGAATCACCACATTTTAAACCTTTGATCTTGATTATTTTCGTCAAAACTCAACCGATTTTGAATTGGAATACCATTTATATTGACTCAACTCCAAAATAATTATGATTTCGAAATTTTATAAATTTTACATTTTTCGAACTTTTTTGTTTTTTTCCATTTTTTGGCGTTTCTAGTCATCCTAGACGATTTTAGACCTTATTTTGGAATCACCACATTTTAAAATTTTTTTTTTGTTCTAGTCAACCATTAAACCACATTTTAAAATTTTTTACATTTTTTCAAGATTTTTTTTTGTTTTTTCCATTTTTTGGCGTTTCTAGTCATCCTAGACGATTTTAGACCTTATTTTGGAATCACCACATTTTAAAATTTTTACATTTTTCGAACTTTTTTTTGTTTTTTCCATTTTTTGGCGTTTCTAGTCATCCTAGACGATTTTAGACCTTATTTTGGAATCACCACATTTTAAGCCTTGATCTTGATTATCTCCATCAAAACTCAACCGATTTTGAAATGGAATACCATTTATATTGACTCAACTCCAAAATAATTATGATTTCGAAAATTTATAAATTTTTCGAACTTTTTTTTTTTTTTTCCATTTTTTGGCGTTTCTAGTCATCCTAGACGATTTTAGACCTTATTTTGGAATCACCACATTTTAAAATTTTTACATTTTTCGAACTTTTTTTTTTTTTTCCATTTTTTGCGTTTTTTTGGCGTTTCTAGTCATCCTAGACGATTTTAGACCTTATTTTGGAATCACCACATTTTAAGCCTTGATCTTGATTATCTCCGTCAAAACTCAACCGATTTTGAATTGGAATACCATTTATATTGACTCAACTCCAAAATAATTATGATTTCGAAAATTTATAAATTTTTCGAACTTTTTTGGTTTTTTCCATTTTTTTGCGTTTCTAGTCATCCTAGACGATTTTAGACCTTATTTTGGAATCACCACAATTTAAAAATTTTTACATTTTTCGAACTTTTTTTTTTTTTTCCATTTTTTGGCGTTTCTAGTCATCCTAGACGATTTTAGACCTTATTTTGGAATCACCACATTTTAAGTCTTGATCTTGATTATTTTCGTCAAAACTCAACCGATTTTGAAATGGAATACCATTTATATTGACTCAACTCCAAAATAATTATGATTTCGAAAATTTATAAATTTTTCGAACTTTTTTTTGTTTTTTCCATTTTTTGGCGTTTCTAGTCATCCTAGACGATTTTAGACCTTATTTTGGAATCACCACATTTTAAGCTTTGATATTGATTATTTCCGTCAAAACTCAACCGATTTTGAATTGGAATACCATTTATATTGACTCTAACTCCAAAATTTAATTATGATTTCGAAAATTTATAATTTTTTTCGAACTTTTTTTGTTTTTTTTCCATTTTTTGGCGTTTTTCTAGTCATCCTAGACGATTTTAGACCTTATTTTGGAATCACCACATTTTAAAATTTTTACATTTTTCGATTTTTTTTGTTTTTTTTCCATTTTTGGCGTTTCTAGTCATCCTAGACGATTTTAGACCTTATTTTGGAATCACCACATTTTAAGTCTTGATCTTGATTATTTTCGTCAAAACTCAACCGATTTTGAATTGGAATACCATTTATATTGACTCAACTCCAAAATAATTATGATTTCGAAAATTTTATAAATTTTTCGAACTTTTTTTTGGTTTTTTCCTTATTTTTTGGCGTTTCTAGTCATCCTAGACGATTTTAGACCTTATTTTGGAATCACCACATTTTAAAATTTTTACATTTTTCGAACTTTTTTTGTTTTTTCCATTTTTTGGCGTTTCTAGTCATCCTAGACGATTTTAGACCTTATTTTGGAATCACCACATTTTAAGCCTTGATCTTGATTATTTCCGTCAAAACTCAACCGATTTTGAATTGGAATACCATTTATATTGACTCTAACTCAAAAATAATTATGATTTCGAAAATTTATAAATTTTTCGAACTTTTTTTGTTTTTTCCATTTTTTTTCCATTTTTTGGCGTTTCTAGTCATCCTAGACGATTTTAGACCTTATTTTGGAATCACCACATTTAAAATTTTTTACAGCTTTTTTATTTTTTCTTTTGATTTTCTAGACGATTTACTCTATTTTGGAATCACCACATTTTAAAACTTTTAAATTTTTCGATTTTTTTGTTTTTTCCATTTTTTGCCGTTTCTAGTGACCTCAACGTTTTTAGACCTTATTTTGGAATCCCACATTTTAAAATTTTTAAATTTTTCGAACTTTTTTGTTTTTTTCCATTTTTTGGCGTTTCTAGTCATCCTAGATGATTTTAGACCTTGTTTTGGAATCACCACATTTAAAGCTTTGATCTTGATTATCTCCGTCAAAACTCAACCGATTTTGAATTGGAATACCATTTATATTGACTCAACTCCAAAAATAATTATGATTTCGAAAATTTATAAATTTTTCGAACTTTTTTTTGTTTTTTTTTTTTTCTTTTGGCGTTTCTAGTCATCCTAGACGATTTTAGACCTTATTTTGGAATCACCACAATTTAAAATTTTTTCGTTTTTTTTCGAACTTTTTTTTTTTTCCATTTTTTGGCGTTTCTAGTCATCCTAGACGATTTTAAACCTTATTTTGGAATCACCACATTTTAAAATTTTTACATTTTTCGATCTTTTTTTTGTTTTTTTCCATTTTTGGCGTTTTTAGTCATCCTAGATGATTTTAGACCTTGTTTTGGAATCACCACATTTAAAGCTTTGATCTTGATTATCTCCGTCAAAACTCAACCGATTTTGAATTGGAATACCATTTATATTGACTCAACTCCAAAATAATTATGATTTCGAAAATTTATAAATTATTCGAACTTTTTTTTTTTTTTTTTCATTTTTTGGCGTTTCTAGTCATCCTAGACGATTTTAGACCTTATTTTGGAATCACCACATTTTAAAATTTTTACATTTTTCGATCTTTTTTTTTTTTTTTTTCCCATTTTTGGCGTTCCTAGTCATCCTAGACGATTTTAGACCTTATTTTGGAATCACCACCATTTAAAAATTTTTCGAACTTTTTCTTTTTTTTTTTTTTTCCATTTTTTGGCGTTTCTAGTCATCCTAGACGATTTTAGACCTTATTTTGGAATCACCACATTTTAAAATTTTTACATTTTTCGAACTTTTTTTTTTTTTTTTCCATTTTTTGGCGTTTCTAGTCATCCTAGACGATTTTAGACCTTATTTTGGAATCACCACATTTTAAAATTTTTACATTTTTCGAACTTTTTTTTTTTTTTTTCCATTTTTTGCGTTTCTAGTCATCCTAGACGATTTTAGACCTTATTTTGGAATCACCACATTTTACATTTTAAGCTTTGATCTTGATTATCTCCCGTCAAAACTCAACCGATTTTGAATTGGAATACCATTTATATTGACTCAACTTCTAAATAATTATGATTTCGAAATTTTATAAATTTTTCGAACTTTTTTTTGTTTTTTCTTTTTTTTGCGTTTCTAGTCATCCGAGACGATTTTAGACCTTATTTTGTAATCACCACAGTTTAAGCTTTGATTTTGATTATCTCCGTCAAAACTCAACCGATTTTGAAATGGAATACCATTTATATTGACTCAACTCCAAAATAATTATGATTTCGAAAATTTATAAATTTTTCGAACTTTTTTTTGTTTTTTCCATTTTTTGGCGTTTCTAGTCATCCTAGACGATTTTAGACCTTATTTTGGAATCACCACATTTTAAAATTTTTACATTTTTCGAACTTTTTTTTGTTTTTTCCATTTTTTGGCGTTTCTAGTCATCCTAGACGATTTTAGACCTTATTTTGGAATCACCACATTTTTTCTTATTTTGGAATCACCACATTTTAAGCCTTGATTTTGATTATCTCCATCAAAACTCAACCGATTTTGAAATGGAATACCATTTATATTGACTCAACTTTTCAAAATACGATTATGATTTCGAAAATTTTGGATCACCAATTTTTCGAACTTTTACATTTTCGATTTTTTTTGTTTTTTCCATTTTTTGGCGTTTCTAGTCATCCTAGACGATTTTAGACCTTATTTTGGAATCACCACATTTTAAGCCTTGATTTTGAATTATTTCCGTCAAAACTCAACCGATTTTGAATTGGAATACCATTTATATTGACTCTAGTCTCCAAAATAATTATGACCTTATTTTGAAACCATTTATAAATTTTTTGAACATTTTTTTTTTTTTTTTTTTCTTTTTTTGGCGTTTCTAGTCATCCTAGACGATTTTAGACCTTATTTTGGAATCACCACATTTTAAAATTTTTACCTTGATCTTGATTATCTCCATTTCAAAACTCAACCGATTTTGAATTGGAATACCATTTATATTGACTCAACTCCAAAATAATTATGATTTCGAAAATTTATAAATTTTTCGAACTTTTTTTTTGTTTTTTCCATTTTTTGGCGTTTCTAGTCATCCTAGACGATTTTAGACCTTATTTTGGAATCACCACATTTAAAAATTTTTACATTTTTCGAACTTTTTTTTTTTTTTCCATTTTTTGGCGTTTCTAGTCATCCTAGACGATTTTAGACCTTATTTTGGAATCACCACATTTTAAAATTTTTACGTTTTTCGAACTTTTTTTTGTTTTTTCCATTTTTTGGCGTTTCTAGTCATCCTAGACGATTTTAGACCTTATTTTGGAATCACCACATTTTAAAATTTTTACATTTTTGATCTTTTTTTTTTTTTTTTCCAATTTTTGGCGTTTCTAGTCATCCTTGAATTTTAGACCTTATTTTGAAATAATTATATTTCGAAAATTTTATAAATTTTTCGAACTTTTTTTTTTTTTTCCATTTTTTGGCGTTTCTAGTCATCCTAGACGATTTTAGACCTTATTTTGGAATCACCACATTTTAAAATTTTTACATTTTTCGATCTTTTTTTTGTTTTTTCCATTTTTGGCGTTTCTAGTCATCCTAGACGATTTTAGACCTTATTTTGGAATCACCACATTTTAAGCTTTGATTGTCTTGATTATCTCCGTCAAAACTCAACCGATTTTGAATTGGAATACCATTTATATTGGCTCAACTCCAAAATAATTATGATTTCGAAAATTTATAAATTTTTCGAACTTTTTTTTTTTTTTCCATTTTTTGGCGTTTCTAGTCATCCTAGACGATTTTAGACCTTATTTTGGAATCACCACATTTTAAAATTTTTACATTTTTCGATCTTTTTTTTGTTTTTTCCATTTTTGGCGTTTCTAGTCATCCTAGACGATTTTAGACCTTATTTTGGAATCACCACATTTTAAGTCTTGATCTTGATTTTTTTTTGTCCATTTTCAACCGATTTTTTTGAATTTTATATTGACTCACTTTAAAATAATTACTCATCCATTTCCTTATTTTGGAATCACCACATTTTAAAATTTTTACATTTTTTCGAACTTTTTTTTGTTTTTCCATTTTTTGCGTTTCTAGTCATCCTAGACGATTTTAGACCTTATTTTGGAATCACCACATTTTAAGCCTTGATCTTGATTATCTCCGTCAAAACTCAACCGATTTTGAATTGGAATACCATTTATATTGACTCAACTCCAAAATAATTATGATTTCGAAAATTTATAAATTTTTCGAACTTTTTTGTTTTTTTCCATTTTTGGCGTTTCTAGTCATCCTAGACGATTTTAGACCTTATTTTGGAATCACCACAATTTAAAATTTTTACATTTTTCGAACTTTTTTTTTTTTTTTTCCATTTTTGGCGTTTCTAGTCATCCTAGACGATTTTAGACCTTATTTTGGAATCACCACATTTTAAGCCTTGATCTTGATTATCTCCATCAAAACTCAACCGATTTTGAATTGGAATACCATTTATATTGACTCAACTCCAAAATAATTATGATTTCGAAAACTTTTATAAATTTTTCGAACTTTTTTTTTTTTTTTTTTTCCATTTTTTGGCGTTTCTAGTCATCCTAGACGATTTTAGACCTTATTTTGGAATCACCACATTTTAAGCCTTGATATTGATTATCTCCATCATTTAACCTTTCAACCGATTTTGAATTGGAATACCATTTTATGACTTATTTTGGAATCAAATCACAATTATTTTGATTTCCAAATTTTTAAATTTTTCTGAACTTTTTTTTTTTTTCTTTTTTGTTTTTTTTTTGGCGTTTCTAGTCATCCTAGACGATTTTAGACCTTATTTTGGAATCACCACATTTTAAAATTTTTACTTTTTTCGAACTTTTTTTGGTTTTTTCCATTTTTGGCGTTTCTAGTCATCCTAGACGATTTTAGACCTTATTTTGGAATCACCACATTTTAAGCCTTGATATTGATTATCTCCGTCAAAACTCAACCGATTTTGAATTGGAATACCATTTATATTGACTCAACTCCAAAATAATTATGATTTCGAAATTTTATAAATTTTTCGACCTTTTTTTGTTTTTTTCCATTTTTGGCGTTTCTAGTCATCCTAGACGATTTTAGACCTTATTTTGGAATCACCACAATTTAAAATTTTTACATTTTTCGAACTTTTTTTGTTTTTTCCATTTTTTGGCGTTTCTAGTCATCCTAGACGATTTTAGACCTTATTTTGGAATCACCACACTTTAAAATTTTTTCGATCTTTTTTTTTTTTCCATTTTTGAACTTTTTTTTTTTTTTTTCCATTTTTTGGCGTTTCTAGTCATCCTAGACGATTTTAGACCTTATTTTGGAATCACCACATTTTAAAATTTTTACATTTTTCGAACTTTTTTTTTTTTTCATTTTTTTGGCGTTTTTAGTCATCCTAGACGATTTTAGACCTTATTTTGTGAATCACCACATTTTTCGAACTTTTTGTTTTTGATTAATTTTTGCGTTTCTAGTCATCCTAGATGATTTTGGACCTTATTTTGGAAATCACCATATTTTGAAAATTTTTACATTTTTCGACTTTTTTTTTTTTTTCCATTTTTTGGCGTTCTAGTCATCCTAGACGATTTTAGACCTTATTTTGGAATCACCACAATTTTAAAATTTTTACATTTTTCGAACTTTTTTTTTTTTTTTCCATTTTTTGGCGTTTCTAGTCATCCTAGACGATTTTTAGACCTTATTTTGGAATCACCACATTTTAAAATTTTTAACATTTTCGATCTTTTTTTTTTTTTTCCATTTTTTGGCGTTTCTAGTCATCCTAGACGATTTTAGACCTTATTTTGGAATCACCACATTTTAAAGCTTTGATCTTGATTATCTCCGTCAAAACTCAACCGATTTTGAATTGGAATACCATTTATATTGACTCAACTCCAAAAATAATTATGATTTCGAAAATTTATAAATTTTTCGAACTTTTTTTTTTTTTTTCCATTTTTTGGCGTTTCTAGTCATCCTAGACGATTTTAGACCTTATTTTGGAATCACCACATTTTAAAATTTTTACATTTTTCGATCTTTTTTTTTGTTTTTTCCATTTTTTGGCGTTTCTAGTCATCCTAGACGATTTTAGACCTTATTTTGGAATCACCACATTTTAAAATTTTTTATCATTTTTTTCGAACTTTTTTTTGTTTTTTTCCATTTTTGGCGTTTCTAGTCATCCTAGACGATTTTAGACCTTATTTTGGAATCACCACATTTTAAAATTTTTACATTTTTCGAACTTTTTTTTTGTTTTTTTCCATTTTTTGGCGTTTCTAGTCATCCTAGACGATTTTAGACCTTATTTTGGAATTTTCCACATTTTAAGGCCTTTTTTTGATTATCTCCCATCAAAACTCAACCGATTTTGAATTATGGAATACCATTTATATTGACTCAACTCAAAATAATTATGATTTCGAAAATTTTTAAATTTTTCGAACTTTTTTTTTGTTTTTCCATTTTTTGGCGTTTCTAGTCATCCTAGACGATTTTAGACCTTATTTTGGAATCACCACATTTTAAAATTTTTACATTTTTCGAACTTTTTTTGTTTTTTCCATTTTTTGGCGTTTCTAGTCATCCTAGACGATTTTAGACCTTATTTTGGAATCACCACATTTTAAGCCTTGATTTTGATTATCTCCATCAAAACTCAACCGATTTTGAATTGGCATACCATTTATATTGACTCAACTCCAAATAATTATGATTTCGAAAATTTATACATTTTTCGAACTTTTTTTTTGTTTTTTCCATTTTTTGGCGTTTCTAGTCATCCTAGACGATTTTAGACCTTATTTTGGAATCACCACATTTTAAAATTTTTACATTTTTCGAACTTTTTTTTGTTTTTTCCATTTTTTGGCGTTTCTAGTCATCCTAGACGATTTTAGACCTTATTTTGGAATCACCACATTTAAAGCTTTGATTTTGATTATCTCCGTCAAAACTCAACCGATTTTGAATTGGAATACCATTTATATTGACTCAACTCCAAAAATAATTATGATTTCGAAATTTTATAAATTTTTCGAACTTTTTTTTTTTTTTTCCATCATTTTTGGCGTTTCTAGTCATCCTAGACGATTTTAGACCTTATTTTGGAATCACCACATTTTAAAATTTTTACATTTTTCGAACTTTTTTTTTTTTTCCATTTTTGGCGTTCTAGTCATCCTAGACGATTTTAGACCTTATTTTGGAATCACCACATTTTAAGCCTTGATCTTGATTATCTCCATCAAAACTCAACCGATTTTGAATTGGAATACCATTTATATTGACTCAACTTAAAATATTATTTTGAACCCTTTTAAAATTTTTACATTTTTCGAACTTTTTTTTTTTTTCCATTTTTTGGCGTTTCTAGTCATCCTAGACGATTTTAGACCTTATTTTGGAATCACCACATTTTAAAATTTTTACGTTTTTCTTTTTTTTGTTTTTCCCATTTTTTGGGCGTTTCTAGTCATCCTAGACGATTTTAGACCTTATTTTTGAATCACCACATTTTAAGCCTTGATATTGATTATCTCCATCAAAACTCAACCGATTTTAAAATGGAATACCATTTATATTGACTCAACTCCCAAATAATTATGATTTCGAAAATTTATAAATTTTCCAAATTTTTTTGTTTTTGCCTTTTTTTTGCGTTTCTAGTCATCCTAGACGATTTTAGACCTTATTTTGGAATCACCACATTTTAAGCCTTGATACTTTTTCGCTTTTTTGTTTTTTTCCATTTTTTGGCGTTTCTAGTCATCCTAGACGATTTTAGACCTTATTTTGTAATCACCACATTTTAAGCTTTGATCTTGATTATCCCCGTCAAAACTCAAACGATTTTGAATTGGAATTCCATTTATATTGGCTGAACTCCAAAATAATTATGATTTCGAAAATTTATACATTTTTCGAACTTTTTTTTGTTTTTTCCATTTTTTGGCGTTTTTAGTCATCCTAGACGATTTTAGACCTTAATTTGGAATCACCACAATTTAAAATTTTTACATTTTTCGAACTTTTTTTTTGTTTTTTTCATTTTTGGCGTTTCTAGTCATTCTAGACGATTTTAGACCTTATTTTGGAATCACCACATTTTAAGTCCTGATCTTGATTATTTTCGTCAAAAGTCAACCGATTTTGAATTACTCCAAAATAATTATGATTTAAATTTTGGTCGTTTCTAGTCATCCTAGACGATTTTAGACCTTATTTTGCAATCACCACATTTTAAACCTTGATATTGATTATCTCCGTCAAACTCAACCATTTTGAATTGGAATACCATTTATATTGACTCAACTCCAAAATAATTATGATTTCGAAAATTTATACATTTTTCGAACTTTTTTTGTTTATTCCATTTTTTGGCCTTTTTAGTCATACTAGATGATTTTAGACCTTAATTTGGAATCTTTTTTTTTGATTTTTTTTCATTTTTGGCGTTTCTAGTCATTCTAGACGATTTTAGACCTTATTTTGGAATCACCACATTTTAAGTCCTGATCTTGATTATTTTCGTCAAAACTCAACCGATTTTGAAATGGATATACCATTTATATTGACTCAACTCCAAAATAATTATGATTTCGAAAATTAAATTTAAATTATTTTTTTTTTTTTCCATCCATTTTTGGCGTTTTTAGTCATCCTAGACGATTTTAGACCTTATTTTGGAATCACAACAATTTTAAAATTTTGTACATTTTTCGAACTTTTTTTTTGTTTTTTCCATTTTTGGCGTTTCTAGTCATTCTAGACGATTTGAGACCTTATTTTGGAATCACCACATTTTAAGTCTTGATCTTGATTATTTTCGTCAAAACTCAAGCGATTTTGAATTGGAATACAACTTATATTGACTCTAACAGCTAAAAAATAATTATGATTTCGAAATTTTATAAATTTTTCGAACTTTTTTTTTTTTTTTCCCATTTTTTGGCGTTTCTAGTCATCCTAGACGATTTTAGAACTTATTTTTGGCAATCACCACATTTTAAGCCTTGATATTGATTATCTCCATCAAAACTCAACCGATTTTGAAATGGAATACCATTTATATTGACTCAACTCCAAAATTAAATTTTGATTCTCTGAAAATCTTTTACATTTTTTGGAACATTTAAATTTCGTTTTTACCTTTTTTGTTTTTTCCATTTTTGGCGTTTCTAGTCATCCTAGACGATTTTAGACCTTACTTTGTAATCACCACATTTTAAGCTTTGATCTTGATTATCCACGTCAAAACTCAACCGATTATGAATTGGAATTCCATTTATATTGGCTGAACTCCAAAATAATTATGATTTCGAAATTTTATAAATTTTTCGAATTTTTTTTTTTTTCATTTTTTGGCGTTTCTAGTCATCCTAGACGATTTTAGACCTTATTTTAGGATCACCACAATTTAAAATTTTTGCGTTTTTCGACCTTTTTTTGTTTTTTACATTTTTGGCGTTTTTAGTCTTTCTAGACGATTTTACTCTTATTTTGGAATCACCACGTTTTAAAATTTTTACATTTTTCGATATTTTTTTTTGTTTTTTTTTAATTTTTTGCGTTTCTAGACATCCTAGATGATTTTAGACCTTATTTTGGAATCGCCACATTTAAAGCTTTGATCTTGATTATTTCCGTCAAAACTCAACCGATTTTGAATTGGAATTTGTATTGACTCTACCTAAAAATAATTATGAGTTTGAAATTTTATAAATTTTTCGAATATTTTTTTGTTTTTTTTTCCATATTTTTTGGCGTTTTTAGTCATCCTAGACGATTTTAGACCTTATTTTGGAATCACCACATTTAATAATTTTTACATTTTTCGATCTTCTTTTTTTGTTTTTTCCATTTTTGGCGTTCCTAGTCATCCTAGACGATTTTAGACCTTATTTTGGAATCACCACACTTTAAAATTTTTAACATTTTTCGATCTTTTTTTGTTTTTTCGATTTTTGGCGTTTCTAGTCATCCTAGACGATTTTAGACCTTATTTTTGGAATCACCACATTTTAAAATTTTTACATTTTTGTTGTTTGTTGTTTTTTCCATTTTTTGGCGTTTCTAGTCATCCTAGACGATTTTATACCTTATTTTGGAATCACCACATTTTAAAATTTTTACATTTTTCGAACTATTTTTTGTTTTTTCCATTTTTGGCGTACCTAGTCATCCTAGACGATTTTAGACCTTATTTTGGAATCACCACATTTTAAGCCTTGATATTGATTATCTCCATCAAAACTCAACCGATTTTGAATTGAAATACCATTTATATTGTCTCAAATTTATATTAATTTAAATTTTTACATTTTCCAATCTTTTTTTGTTTTTTCCTTTTCTTACGTTTTTAGTCATCCTAGACGATTTTAGACCTTATTTTGGAATCACCACATTTTAAAGCTTTGATTTTGATTATTTCCGTCAAAACTTTAATTTTGAATTGGAATACCATTTGTAGTGACTCTACCTAAAAATAATTATGATTTCGAAATTTTATAAATTTTTCGAATATTTTTTTGTTTTTTTCCATTTTTTTGCGTTTTTAGTCATCCTAGACGATTTTAGACCTTATTTTGGAATCACCACATTTTAAAATTTTTACATTTTTCGAACTTTTTTTTGTTTTTTCCATTTTTGGCGTACCTAGTCATCCTAGACGATTTTAGAACTTATTTTGGAATCACCACATTTTAAGCCTTGATTTTGATTATCTCCATCAAAACTCAACCGATTTTGAAATGGAATACCATTTATATTGACTCAACTCCAAAATAATTATGATTTCGAAAATTTATAAATTTTTCGAACATTTTTTTGTTTTTTTTTCCATTTTTTTGCGTTTCTAGTCATCCTAGACGATTTTAGAACTTATTTTGGAATCACCACATTTTAAGCCTTGATTTTGATTATCTCCATCAAAACTCAACCGATTTTGAAATGGAATACCATTTATATTGACTCAACTCCAAAATAATTATGATTTCGAAAATTTATAAATTTTTCGAACTTCTTTTTTGTTTTTTCCATTTTTTGGCGTTGTTCTAGTCATCCTAGACGATTTTAGACCTTATTTTGGAATCACCACATTTAAAGCTTTGATCTTGATTATTTCCGTCAAAACTCAACCGATTTTGAATTGGAATACCATTTGTAGTGACTCTACCTAAAAATAATTATGATTTCGAAATTTTATAAATTTTTCGAATATTTTTTTGTTTTTTTCCATTTTTTTGCGTTTTTAGTCATCCTAGACGATTTTAGACCTTATTTTGAAATCACCACAATTTAAAATTTTTACGATTTTTTTATTTTTTTGTTTTTCCATTTTTTGGCGTTGTTAGTCATCCTAGACGATTTTAGACCTTATTTTGAAATCACCACAATTTAAAATTTTTACGTTTTTCGAACTTTTTTTTTGTTTTTTCCATTTTTTGGCGTTTCTAGTCATCCTAGACGATTTTAGACCTTATTTTGGAATCACCACATTTTAAGCCTTGATATTGATTATCTCCATCAAAACTCAACCGATTTTGAAATGGAATACCATTTATATTGACTCAACTCCAAAATAATTATGATTTCGAAAATTTATAAATTTTTCAAACTTTTTTTTTTTTTGTTTTTGCCTTTTTTTTGCGTTTCTAGTCATCCTAGACGATTTTAGACCTCATTTTGAAATCACCACAATTTAAAATTTTTACGTTTTTCGAACTTTTTTTTTGTTTTTTCCATTTTTTGGCGTTTCTAGTCATCCTAGACGATTTTAGACCTTATTTTGTAATCACCACATTTTAAGCTTTGATCTTGATTATCCCCGTCAAAACTCAAACGATTTTGAAATGGAATACCATTTATATTGGCTGAACTCCAAAATAATTATATTCGAATTAAAATTTATACATTTTTCGAACTTTTTTTTGTTTTTTCCATTTTTTGGCGTTTTTAGTCATCCTAGACGATTTTAGACCTTAATTTGGAATCACCACAATTTAAAATTTTTACATTTTTCGAACTTTTTTTTTTTTTGTTTCTAGTCATCCTAGACGATTTTAGACCTTATTTTGGAATCACCACATTTTAAGTCCTGATCTTGATTATTTTCGTCAAAAGTCAACCGATTTTGAAACTCCAAAATAATTATGATTTCGAAAATTTATAAATTTTTCGAATTTTTTTTTTTTTTTTTCCATTTTTTGGCGTTTCTAGTCATCCTAGACGATTTTAGACCTTATTTTGCAATCACCACATTTTAAGCCTTGATATTGATTATCTCCGTCAAAACTCAACCGATTTTGAATTGGAATACCATTTATATTGACTCAACTCCAAAATAATTATGATTTCGAAAATTTATACATTTTTCGAACTTTTTTTTGTTTATTCCATTTTTTGGCCTTTTTAGTCATACTAGATGATTTTAGACCTTAATTTGGAATCACCATAATTTAAAATTTTTTACATTTTTCGAACTTTTTTTTTTTTTTTCATTTTTGGCGTTTCTAGTCATTCTAGACTATTTTAGACCTTATTTTGGAATCACCACATTTTAAGTCTTGATCTTGATTATTTTCGTCAAAACTCAAGCGATTTTGAATTGGAATACAATTTATATTGACTCTAGCTAAAAATAATTATGATTTCGAAATTTTATAAATTTTTTTTGTAACTTTTTTTTGTTTTTTCCATTTTTTGGCGTTTCTAGTCATCCTAGACGATTTTAGACCTTATTTTGCAATCACCACATTTTAAGCCTTGATATTGATTATCTCCATCAAAACTCAACCGATTTTGAAATGGAATACCATTTATATTGACTCAACTCCAAAATAATTATGATCTCGAAAATTTTTAAATTTTTCGAACTTTTTTGTTTTTTCCATTTTTTTGCGTTTCTAGTCATCCTAGACGATTTGAGACCTTATTTTGGAATCACCACAATTTAAAATTTTTACATTTTTCGATCTTTTTTTTGTTTTTTCCATTTTTGGCGTTTCTAGTCATCCTAGACGATTTTAGACTTTATTTTGGAATCACCACATTTTAAGCCTTGATCTTGATTATCCCCGTCAAAACTCAACCGATTTTGAATTGGAATTCCATTTATATTGGCTGAACTCCAAAATAATTATGATTTCGAAATTTTATACATTTTTCGAACTTTTTTTTGTTTTTTCCATTTTTTGGCGTTTCTAGTCATCCTAGACGATTTTAGACCTTATTTTGGAATCACCACAATTTAAAATTTTTACATTTTTCGATCTTTTTTTTGTTTTTTCCATTTTTGGCGTTTCTAGTCATCCTAGACGATTTGAGACCTTATTTTGGAATCACCACAATTTAAAATTTTTTACATTTTTCGATCTTTTTTTTTTTTTTTCATTTTTGGCGTTTCTAGTCATCCTAGACGATTTTAGACCTTATTTTGGGATCACCACATTAAATTTAAAATTTTTACATTTTTCGAACTTTTTTTTGTTTTTTTTCACATTTTTGGCGTTTTTAGTCTTCCTAGACGATTTTAGACCTTATTTTGGAATCACCACATTTTTAAATTTTATCGATATTTTTTTCGTTTTTTTTTTATTTTCCATTTTTTGGCGTTTCTAGTCATCCTAGATGATTTTAGACCTTATTTTGGAATCACCACATTTTAAATTTTTTTTTCGATCACTTTTTTTTTTTTTATCCATTTTTGGCGTTCCTAGTCATCCTAGACGATTTTAGACCTTATTTTGGGATCACCACATTTTAAAATTTTTACATTTTTCGAACTTTTTTTTGTTTTTTTTCATTTTTGGCGTTTCTAGTCATCCTAGACGATTTTAGACCTTATTTTGGAATCACCACATTTTAAAATTTTTACATTTTTCGAACTTTTTTTTGTTTTTTTCATTTTTTTGCGTTTCTAGTCATCCTAGATGATTTTAGACCTTATTTTGGAATCACCACATTTAAAGCTTTGATCTTGATTATTTCTGTCAAAACTCAACCGATTTTGAATTGGAATTTGTATTGACTCTACCCAAAAATAATTATGATTTTGAAAATTTTATAAATTTTTCGAACTTTTTTTTTTTTTTTTTTCCATTTTTTGGGGGTTTTTAGTCATCCTAGACGATTTTAGACCTTATTTTGGAATCACCACATTTTAAATAATTTTTAACATTTTTCGAACTTCTTTTTTTTTTTTTTTCCATTTTTTGGCGTTCCTAGTCATCCTAGACGATTTTAGACCTTATTTTGGAATCACCACACTTTAAAATTTTTACATTTTTCGATCTTTTTTTTGGTTTTTCCAATTTTTGGCGTTTCTAGTCATCCTAGACGATTTTAGACCTTATTTTGGAATCACCACATTTTAAAATTTTTACATTTTTATTTATTTTGTTGTTTCCATTTTTTGGCGTTTCTAGTCATCCTAGACGATTTTAGACCTTATTTTGGAATCACCACATTTTAAAATTTTTACATTTTTCGAACTTTTTTTTGTTTTTTCCAATTTTGTCGTTTCTGGTCATCCTAAACGATTTTAGACCTTATTTTGGAATCACCACATTTTAAGCCTTGATCTTGATTATCCCCGTCAAAGCTCAACCGATTTTGAAATGGAATACCATTTATATTGACTCAACTCCAAAATAATAATGATCTCGAAAATTTTTAAATTTTTAGAACTTTTTTTTGTTTTTTCCATTTTTGGCGTACCTAGTCATCCTAGACGATTTTAGACCTTATTTTGGAATCACCGCATTTTAAAATTTTTACATTTTTCGAACTTTTTTTTGTTTTTTCCATTTTTTGGCGTACCTAGTCATCCTAGACGATTTTAGACCTTATTTTGGAATCACCACATTTTAAACCTTGATATTGATTATCTCCATCAAAACTCAACCGATTTTGAATTGAAATATCATTTATATTGACTCAAATTTATATTGATTTAAATTTTTACATTTTTCAATCTTTTTTTTGTTTTTTCCTTTTCTTACGTTTTTAGTCATCCTAGACGATTTTAGACCTTATTTTGGAATCACCACATTTTAAAATTTTTGCATTTTTCGATCTTTTTTTTGTTTTTTACATTTTTGGCGTTTCTAGTCATCCTAGACGATTTTAGACCTTATTTTGGAATCACCACTTTAAAGCTTTGATTTTGATTATTTCCGTCAAAAGTCAACCGATTTTGAATTGGAATACCATTTGTATTGACTCTACCTAAAAATAATTATGATTTCAAAATTTTATAAATTTTTCGAATTTTTTTTTGTTTTTTCCATTTTTTTGCGTTTCTAGTCATCCTAGACGATTTTAGACCTTATTTTGGAATCACCACATTTTAAAATTTTTACATTTTTCGAACTTTTTTTGTTTTTTCCATTTTTGGCGTTTCTAGTCATCCTAGTCATCCGACGATTTTAGACCTTATTTTGGAATCACCACATTTTAAACCTTGATATTGATTATAAACTTTCAGATTTTTGAATTGTTTTTCCATTTTTATTTGTAGTCATCCTAGACATTTTAGACCTTATTTTGGAATTACCACATTTTAAAATTTTTACATTTTTCGAACTTATTTTTTGTTTTTTCCATTTTTTGGCGTTTCTAGTCATCCTAGACGATTTTAGACCTTATTTTGGAATCACCACATTTTAAAATTTTTACATTTTACAATCTTTTTTTTGTGTATTTTCCATTTTTGGCGTTTCTAGTCATCCTAGACGATTTTAGACCTTATTTTGGAATCACCACATTTTAAAATTTTTAAACATTTTTCGAACTTTTTTTTTTTTTTCCATTTTTTGGCGTTTCTAGTCATCCTAGACGATTTTAGACCTTATTTTGGAATCACCACATTTTAAACTTTGCATTTTTTTTTTGTATTTTCCATTTTTGGCGTTTCTGGTCATCCTAGACGATTTTAGACCTTATTTTGGAATCACCACATTTTACAATTTTTACATTTTTCGAACTTTTTTTTTTTTTGTCCATTTTTTGGCGTTTCTAGTCATCCTAGACGATTTTAGACCTTATTTTGGAATCACCACATTTTATAAAATTTTTCAAACTTTTTTTTGTATTTTCCATTTTTGGTGTTTCTAGTCATCCTAGACGATTTTGTACCTTATTTTGGAATCACCACATTTTAAGCCTTGATATTGATTATCTCCATCAAAACTCAACCGATTTTGAAAAGGGAATACCATTTATATTGGACTCAACTCCAAAAAATAATTATGATTTCGAAAATTTATAAATTTTTCGAACTTTTTTTTTGTTTTTTCCATTTTTTGGCGTTTCTAGTCATCCTAGACGATTTTAGACCTTATTTTGGAATCACCACATTTTAAAATTTTTACATTTTTCGAACTTTTTTTTTTTTTTTTCCATTTTTGGCGTTTCTAGTCATCCTAGACGATTTTAGACCTTATTTTGGAATCACCACATTTCAAGCCTTGATCTTGATTATCTCCATCAAAACTCAACCGATTTTGAAATGGAATACCATTTATATTGGACTCACCTACAAAATAATTATGATTTCGAAAATTTTTTAAATTTTTCGAACTTATTTTTGTTTTTTCCATTTTTTGGCGTTTCTAGTCATCCTAGACGATTTTAGACCTTATTTTGGAATCACCACATTTTAAAATTTTTACATTTTTCGAACTTATTCTTTTTTTTTGTTTTTTTCCATTTTTGGCGTTTCTAGTCATCCTAGACGATTTAGACCTTATTTTGGAATCACTACATTTTAAAATTTTTACATTTTTCGAACTCTTTTTTGTTTTTTCCATTTTTTGGCGTTTCTAGTCATCCTAGACGATTTTAGACCTTATTTTGGAATCACCACATTTTAAGCCTTGATATTGATTATCTCCATCAAAACTCAACCGATTTTGAAATGGAATACCATTTATATTGACTCAACTCCAAAATAATTATGATTTCGAAAATTTATAAATTTTTCAAACTTTTTTTTGTTTTTTCCATTTTTTGGCGTTTCTAGTCATCCTAGACGATTTTAGACCTTATTTTGGAATCACCACATTTTAAAATTTTTACATTTTTCGATCTTTTTTTTTTGTTTTTTTCCATTTTTGGCGTTTCTAGTCATCCTAGACGATTTTAGACCTTATTTTGGAATCACCACATTTTAAAATTTTTACATTGATTCGATCTTCTTTTAAACTCACCATTTTTGGAGTTTCTGGACATACCATTTATTTTAGACCTTATTTTGGAATCACCACATTTTAAAAATTTTTACATTTTTCGAACTTTTTTTTGTTTTTTCCATTTTTTGGCGTTTCTAGTCATCCTAGACGATTTTAGACCTTATTTTGGAATCACCACATTTTAAGCCTTGATTTGATTATCTCCATCAAAACTCAACCGATTTTGAAATGGAATACATTTATATTACCATTACTCCAAAAAATTATATTTCAAAAATTTATAAATTTTTCGAACTTTTTTTTGTTTTTTCCATTTGGCGTTTGGCATTTCCATATTTTGGCCTTATTTGAGTCACCACATTTTAAAATTTTTACATTTTTTTTTTTTTTTTTTTTTTCCATTTTTGGCGTTTCTAGTCATCCTAGACGATTTAAGACCTTATTTTGGATTCACCACATTTTAAAATTTTTACATTTTTCGATCTTTTTTTTGTTTTTTCCATTTTTGGCGTTTCTAGTCATCCTAGACGATTTTGTACCTTATTTTGGAATCACCACATTTAAAGCCTTGATATTGATTATCTCCATCAAAACTGAACCGATTTTGAATTGGAATACCATTTATTTTGACTCAACTCCAAAATAATTATGATTTCGAAAATTTATAAATTTTTCAAACTTTTTTTTGTTTTTTCCATTTTTTGGCGTTTCTAGTCATCCTAGACGATTTTAGACCTTATTTAGAAATCACCACATTTTAAAATTTTTACATTTTTCGAACTTTTTTTGTTTTTTCCATTTTTTGGCGTTTCTAGTCATCCTAGACGATTTTAGACCTTATTTTGGAATCACCACATTTTAAAATTTTTACATTTTTCGAACTTAGTCTTTTTTTTTGTTTTTTTTTCCATTTTTGGCGTTTCTAGTCATCCTAGACGATTTAGACCTTATTTTGGAATCACTTTAAAATTTTTACATTTAAAATTTTCGAACTTTTTTTTTTTTTTTCCATTTTTTGGCGTTTCTAGTCATCCTAGACGATTTTAGACCTTATTTTGGAATCACCACATTTTAAGCCTTGATATTGATTATCTCCATCAAAACTCAACCGATTGTGAAATGGAATACCATTTATATTGACTCAACTCCAAAATAATTATGATTTCGAAAATTTATAAATTTTTCAAACTTTTTTTTGTTTTTTCCATTTTTTGGCGTTTCTAGTCATCCTAGACGATTTTAGACCTTATTTTGGAATCACCACATTTTAATATTTTTCCATCATTAATTTTCGACTTAACAACTTTTTTCTTTTTTTTTTTTTTTTCCATTTTTTGGCGTTTCTAGTCATCCTAGACGATTTAGACCTTATTTTGGAATCACTACATTTTAAAATTTTTACATTTTTCGATCTTTTTTTTTGTTTTTTTCCATTTTTGGAGTTTCTAGTCATCCTAGACGATTTAGACCTTATTTTGGAATCACTACATTTTAAAATTTTTACATTTTTCGAACTCTTTTTTGTTTTTTCCATTTTTTGGCGTTTCTAGTCATCCTAGACGATTTTAGACCTTATTTTGGAATCACCACATTTTAAGCCTTGATATTGATTATCTCCATCAAAACTCAACCGATTTTGAAATGGAATACCATTTATTTTGACTTAACTCCAAAATAATAACAATTTCGAAAATTTATAAATTTTTCAAACTTTTTTTTGTTTTTTTCCATTTTTTGGCGTTTCTAGTCATCCTAGACGATTTTAGACCTTATTTTGGAATCACTACATTTTAAAATTTTTACATTTTTCGATCTTTTTTTTTGTTTTTTCCATTTTTTGGCGTTTCTAGTTATCCTAGACGATTTTAGACCTTATTTTGGAATCACCACATTTTAAAATTTTTACATTTTTCGAACTTATTTTTGTTTTTTCCATTTTTTGGCGTTTCTAGTCATCCTAGACGATTTTAGACCTTATTTTGGAATCACCACATTTTAAGCCTTGATATTGATTATCTCCATCAAAACTCAACCGATTTTGAATTGGAATACCATTTATTTTGACTTAACTCCAAAATAATTACGATTTCGAAAATTTATAAATTTTTCAAACTTTTTTTTGTGTTTTCCATTTTTTGGCGTTTCTAGTCATCCTAGACGATTTTAGACCTTATTTTGGAATCACCACATTTTAAAATTTTTACATTTTTCGAATTTTTTTTGGTTTTTTCCATTTTTTGGCGTTTCTAGTCATCCTAGACGATTTTAGACCTTATTTTGGAATCACCACATTTTAAAATTTTTACATTTTTCGAACTTTTTTTTTGTTTTTTCCATTTTTGTCGTTTTTAGTCATCCTAGACGATTTAAGACCTTATTTTGGAATCACCACATTTTAAAATTTTTACATTTTTCGATCTTTTTTTTGTATTTTCCATTTTTGGCGTTTCTGGTCATCCTAGACGATTTTAGACCTTATTTTGGAATCACTACATTTTAAGCCTTGATCTTGATTATCTCCATCAAAACTCAACCGATTTTGAAATGGAATACCATTTATATTGACTCAACTCCAAAATAATTATGATTTCGAAAATTTATAATTTTTTGAACTTATTTTTGTTTTTTCCATTTATTGGCGTTTCTAGTCATCCTAGACGATTTTAGACCTTATTTTGGAATCACCACATTTTAAAATTTTTACATTTTTCTAACTTTTTGTTTGTTTTTTCCATTTTTGGCGTTTCTAGTCATCCTAGACGATTTTAGACCTTATGTTGGAATCACCACATTTTAAGCCTTGATATTGATTATCTCCTTTTAAACTTAACCGATTTTTTGAATTGGAAGTACCATTTATTTTGACCTTATTTTGAAATAACTACGATTTCGAAAATTTATAAATTTTTCAAACTTTTTTTTGTGTTTTCCATTTTTTGGCGTTTCTAGTCATCGTAGACGATTTTAGACCTTATTTTGGAATCACCACATTTTAAAATTTTTACATTTTTCGAACTTTTTTTTGTTTTTTCCATTTTTTGGCGTTTCTAGTCATCCTAGACGATTTTAGACCTTATTTTGGAATCACCACATTTTAAAATTTTTACATTTTTCGAACTTTTTTTTTTTTTTTCCATTTTTTGGCGTTTCTAGTCATCCTAGACGATTTAAGACCTTATTTTGGAATCACCACATTTTAAAATTTTTACATTTTTCGATCTTTTTTTTTTATTTTCCATTTTTTGGCGTTTCTGGTCATCCTAGACGATTTTAGACCTTATTTTGGAATCACTACATTTTAAGCCTTGATCTTGATTAAAGACATTAATCACTACATTTTAAAACTTGACTTGATTATTTCTCAAAACTTATTTTGAAATTGAATTCCATTTATATTGACTTCAAGTCTCCTAAACAATTATAGACATTTTGGAAACACATTTATAAATTTTTCAAACTTTTTTTTTTTTTTTCTTTTTTCCATTTTTTGGCGTTTCTAGTCATCCTAGACGATTTTAGACCTTATTTTGGAATCACCACATTTTAAGCCTTGATATTGATTATCTCCATCAAAACTCAACCGATTTTGAAATGGAATACCATTTATATTGACTCAACTCCAAAATAATTATGATTTCGAAAATTTATAAATTTTTTAAATTTTTTTTGTTTTTTCCATTTTTTGGCGTTTCTAGTTATCCTAGACGATTTTAGACCTTATTTTGGAATCACCACATTTTAAAATTTTTACATTTTTCGATCTTTTTTTGTTTTTTTTCCATTTTTGGCGTTTCTAGTCATCCTAGACGATTTTAGACCTTATTTTGGAATCACCACATTTTAAGCCTTGATCTTGATTATCTCCGTCAAAATTCACCCGATTTTGAATTGGAATACCATTTATTTTGACTTAACTCCAAAATAATAACAATTTCGAAAATTTATAAATTTTTCAAACTTTTTTTGTTTTTTCCATTTTTTGGCGTTTCTAGTCATCCTAGACGATTTTAGACCTTATTTTGGAATCACCACATTTTAAGCCTTGATATTGTTTTATTTGTTTTTCTCATTTTTGGCGATTTTTGCGATTTTAGACCTTATTTTGGAATCACCACATTTTAAAATTTTTACATTTTTCGAACTTTTTTTGTTTTTTCCATTTTTTGGCGTTTCTAGTCATCCTAGACGATTTTAGACCTTATTTTGGAATCACCACATTTTAAGCCTTGATATTGATTATCTCCGTCAAAACTCAACCGATTTTGAATTGGAATACCATTTATTTTGACTTAACTCCAAAATATTTACGATTTCGAAAATTTATAAATTTTTCAAACTTTTTTTTGTGTTTTCCATTTTTTGGCGTTTCTAGTCATCCTAGACGATTTTAGACCTTATTTTGGAATCACCACATTTTAAAATTTTTACATTTTTCGAACTTTTTTTTGTTTTTTCCATTTTTTGGCGTTTCTAGTCATCCTAGACGATTTAAGACCTTATTTTGGAATCACCACATTTTAAAATTTTTACATTTTTCGAACTTTTTTTTTGTTTTTTCCATTTTTGTCGTTTTTAGTCATCCTAGACGATTTAAGACCTTATTTTGGAATCACCACATTTTAAAATTTTTACATTTTTCGATCTTTTTTTTTGTATTTTCCATTTTTGGCGTTTCTGGTCATCCTAGACGATTTTAGACCTTATTTTGGAATCACTACATTTTAAGCCTTGATCATGATTATCTCCATCAAAACTCAACCGATTTTGAAATGGAATACCATTTATATTGACTCAACTCCAAAATAATTATGATTTCGAAAATTTATAAATTTTTCGAACTTTTTTTTCTTTTTTCCATTTTTTGGCGTTTCTAGTCATCCTAGACGATTTTAGACCTTATTTTGGAATCACCACATTTTAAGCCTTGATCTTGATTATCTCCATCAAAACTCAACCGATTTTGAAATGGAATACCATTTATATTGACTCAACTCCAAAATAATTATGATTTCGAAAATTTATAATTTTTTGAACTTATTTTTGTTTTTTCCATTTATTGGCGTTTCTTGTCATCCTAGGCGATATTAGACCTTATTTTGGAATCACCACATTTTAAAATTTTTACATTTTTCGATCTTTTTGTTTTGTTTTTTTCCATTTTTGGCGTTTCTAGTCATCCTAGACGATTTTAGACCATATTTTGGAATCACCACATTTTAAGCCTTGATATTGATTATCTCCATCAAAACTCAACCGATTTTGAATTGGAATACCATTTATTTTGACTTAACTCCAAAATAATTACGATTTCGAAAATTTATAAATTTTTCAAACTTTTTTTTGTGTTTTCCATTTTTTGGCGTTTCTAGTCATCCTAGACGATTTTAGACCTTATTTTGGAATCACCACATTTTAAAATTTTTACATTTTTCGAACTTTTTTTTGTTTTTTCCATTTTTTGGCGTTTCTAGTCATCCTAGACGATTTTAGACCTTATTTTGGAATCACCACATTTTAAAATTTTTACATTTTTCGAACTTTTTTTTTTTTTTTCCATTTTTGGCGTTTCTAGTCATCCTAGACGATTTTAGACCTTATTTTGGAATCACCACATTTTAAGCCTTGATCTTGATTATCTCCATCAAAACTCAACCGATTTTGAAATGGAATACCATTTATATTGACTCAACTCCAAAATAATTATGATTTCGAAAATTTATAATTTTTTGAACTTATTTTTGTTTTTTCCATTTATTGGCGTTTCTAGTCATCCTAGACGATATTAGACCTTATTTTGGAATCACCACATTTTAAAATTTTTACATTTTTCGATCTTTTTGTTTTGTTTTTTTCCATTTTTGGCGTTTCTAGTCATCCTAGACGATTTTAGACCTTATTTTGGAATCACCACATTTTAAGCCTTGATCTTGATTATCTCCATCAAAACTCAACCGATTTTGAAATGGAATACTATTTATATTGACTCAACTCCAAAATAATTATGATTTCGAAAATTTATAAATTTTTCAAACTTTTTTTTCTTTTTTCCATTTTTTGGCGTTTCTAGTCATCCTAGACGATTTTAGACCTTATTTTGGAATCACCACATTTTAAAATTTTTACATTTTTCGAACTTTTTTTTGTTTTTTCCATTTTTTGGCGTTTCTAGTCATCCTAGACGATTTTAGACCTTATTTTGGAATCACTACATTTTAAGCCTTGATCTTGATTATCTCCATCAAAACTCAACCGATTTTGAAATGGAATACCATTTATATTGACTCAATTCCAAAATAATTATGATTTCGAAAATTTATAAATTTTTCAAACTTTTTTTTGTTTTTTCAATTTTTTTTTTCGTTTCTAGTCAACCTAGACGATTTTGCACCTTATTTTGGAATCACCACATTTTAGGGGTTGACCTTCATTATCTCCGTCAAAATTCAACCGATTTTGAATTGGAATACCATTTATTTTGACTTAACTCCAAAATAATTACGATTTCGAAAATTTATAAATTTTTCAAACTTTTTTTTGTTTTTTCCATTTTTTGGCGTTTCTAGTCATCCTAGACGATTTTAGACCTTATTTTGGAATCACCACATTTTAAAATTTTTACATTTTTCGAACTTTTTTTTGTTTTTTCAATTTTTTGGCGTTTCTAGTCATCCTAGACGATTTTGTACCTTATTTTGGAATCACCACATTTTAAGCCTTGATATTGATTATCTCCATCAAAACTCAACCGATTTTGAAATGGAATACCATTTATATTGACTCAACTCCAAAATAATTATGATTGCGAAAATTTATAAATTTTTCGAACTTTTTTTTCTTTTTTCCATTTTTTGGCGTTTCTAGTCATCCTAGACGATTTTAGACCTTATTTTGGAATCACCACATTTTAAGCCTTGATCTTGATTATCTCCATCAAAACTCAACCGATTTTGAAATGGAATACCATTTATATTGACTCAACTCCAAAATAATTATGATTTCGAAAATTTATAAATTTTTCGAACTTTTTTTTTGTTTTTTCCATTTTTGGCGTTTCTAGTCATCCTAGACGATTTTAGACCTTATTTTGGAATCACCACATTTTAAAATTTTTACATTTTTCGATCTTTTTTTTTTGTATTTTCCATTTTTGGCGTTTCTGGTCATCCTAGACGATTTTAGACCTTATTTTGGAATCACTACATTTTAAGCCTTGATCTTGATTATCTCCATCAAAACTCAACCGATTTTGAAATGGAATACCATTTATATTGACTCAACTCCAAAATAATTATGATTTCGAAAATTTATAAATTTTTCGAACTTTTTTTTCTTTTTTCCATTTTTTGGCGTTTCTAGTCATCCTAGACGATTTTAGACCTTATTTTGGAATCACCACATTTTAAGCCTTGATCTTGATTATCTCCATCAAAACTCAACCGATTTTGAAATGGAATACCATTTATATTGACTCAACTCCAAAATAATTATGATTTCGAAAATTTATAGATTTTTCGAACTTTTTTTTTGTTTTTTCCATTTTTTGGCGTTTCTAGTCATCCTAGACGATTTTAGACCTTATTTTGGAATCACCACATTTTAAAATTTTTACATTTTTCGATCTTTTTTTTTTTTTTCCATTTTTGGCGTTTCTAGTCATCCTAGACGATTTTAGACCTTATTTTGGAATCACCACATTTTAAGCCTTGATATTGATTATCTCCATCAAAACTCAACCGATTTTGAATTGGAATACCATTTATTTTGACTCAACTCCAAAATAATTATGATTTCGAAAATTTATAAATTTTTCGAACTTTTTTTTCTTTTTTCCATTTTTTGGCGTTTCTAGTCATCCTAGACGATTTTAGACCTTATTTTGGAATCACCACATTTTAAGCCTTGATCTTGATTATCTCCATCAAAACTCAACCGATTTTGAAATGGAATACCATTTATATTGACTCAACTCCAAAATAATTACGATTTCGAAAATTTATAAATTTTTCAAACTTTTTTTGTTTTTTCCATTTTTTGGCGTTTCTAGTCATCCTAGACGATTTTAGACCTTATTTTGGAATCACCACATTTTAAAATTTTTACATTTTTCGAACTTTTTTTTTTTTTTTCCATTTTTTGGCGTTTCTAGTCATCCTAGACGATTTTAGACCTTATTTTGGAATCACCACATTTTAAAATTTTTACATTTTTCGAACTTTTTTTTGTTTTTTCCATTTTTGGCGTTTCTAGTCATCCTAGACGATTTAAGACCTTATTTTGGAATCACCACATTTTAAAATTTTTACATTTTTCGATCTTTTTTTTGTATTTTCCATTTTTGGCGTTTCTGGTCATCCTAGACGATTTTAGACCTTATTTTGGAATCACCACATTTTAAGCCTTGATCTTGATTATCTCCATCAAAACTCAACCGATTTTGAAATGGAATACCATTTATATTGACTCAACTCCAAAATAATTATGATTTCGAAAATTTATAAATTTTTCCAAACTTTTTTTTTTTTTTCCATTTTTTGGCGTTTCTAGTCATCCTAGACGATTTTAGACCTTATTTTGGAATCACCACATTTTAAGCCTTGATCTTGATTATCTCCACAAAACTCAACCGATTTTGAAATGGAATACCATTTATATTGACTCAACTCCAAAATAATTATGATTTCGAAAATTTATAAATTTTTCAAACTTTTTTTTTTTTTTTTCCATTTTTTGGCGTTTCTAGTCATCCTAGACGATTTTAGACCTTATTTTGGAATCACCACATTTTAAAATTTTTACATTTTTCGAACTTTTTTTTTGTTTTTCCATTTTTTGGCGTTTCTAGTCATCCTAGACGATTTTAGACCTTATTTTGGAATCACCACATTTTAAGCCTTGATCTTGATTATCTCCATCAAAACTCAACCGATTTTGAAATGGAATACCATTTATATTGACTCAATTCCAAAATAATTATGATTTCGAAAATTTATAAATTTTTCAAACTTTTTTTTGTTTTTTCAATTTTTTTTTCGTTTCTAGTCATCGTAGACGATTTTGCACCTTATTTTGGAATCACCACATTTTAAGGTTTACCTTACATTATCTCCGTCAAAATTCAACCGATTTTGAATTGGAATACCATTTATTTTGACTCAATTCGAAAATAATTATGATTTCGAAAATTTATAAATTTTTCAAACTTTTTTTTTTTTTCCTTTTCAATTTTTTGGCGTTTCTAGTCATCCTAGACGATTTTAGACCTTATTTTGGAATCACCACATTTTAAGCCTTGATATTGATTATCTCCATCAAAACTCAACCGATTTTGAAATGGAATACCATTTATATTGACTCAACTCAAAATAATTATGATTTCGAAAATTTATAAATTTTTCAAACTTTTTTTGTTTTTTCCATTTTTTGGCGTTTCTAGTCATCCTAGACGATTTTAGACCTTATTTTGGAATCACCACATTTTAAAATTTTTACATTTTTCGATCTTTTTTTTGTATTTTCCATTTTTGGCGTTTCTAGTCATCCTAGACGATTTTAGACCTTATTTTGGAATCACCACATTTTAAAATTTTTACATTTTTCGAACTTTTTTTTGTTTTTTCCATTTTTTGGCGTTTCTAGTCATCCTAGACGATTTTAGACCTTATTTTGGAATCACCACATTTTAAAATTTTTACATTTTTCGACTTTTTTTTGTATTTTCCATTTTTTGGCGTTTCTAGTCATCCTAGACGATTTTAGACCTTATTTTGGAATCACCACATTTTAAGCCTTGATCTTGATTATCTCCATCAAAACTCAACCGATTTTGAAATGGAATACCATTTATATTGACTCAACTCCAAAATAATTATGATTTCGAAAATTTATAAATTTTTCAAACTTTTTTTGTTTTTTCCATTTTTTGGCGTTTCTAGTCATCCTAGACGATTTTAGACCTTATTTTGGAATCACCACATTTTAAAATTTTTACATTTTTCGAACTTTTTTTTTTTTTTTTCAATTTTTTGGCGTTTCTAGTCATCCTAGACGATTTTGGACCTTATTTTGGAATCACCACATTTTAGGGGTTGACCTTCATTATCTCCGTCAAAATTCAACCGATTTTGAATTGGAATACCATTTATTTTGACTTAACTCCAAAATAATTACGATTTCGAAAATTTATAAATTTTTCAAACTTTTTTTTGTTTTTTCCATTTTTTGGCGTTTCTAGTCATCCTAGACGATTTTAGACCTTATTTTGGAATCACCACATTTTAAGCCTTGATATTGTTTTTTTTTCATTTTTTGGCGTTTCTAGTCATCCTAGACGATTTTAGACCTTATTTTGGAATCACCACATTTTAAAATTTTTACATTTTTCGAACTTTTTTTGTTTTTTCCATTTTTTGGCGTTTCTAGTCATCCTAGACGATTTTAGACCTTATTTTGGAATCACCACATTTTAAAATTTTTACATTTTTTTTTTTTTTTTCCATTTTTTGGCGTTTCTAGTCATCCTAGACGATTTTAGACATTATTTTGGAATCACCACATTTTAAAATTTTTTACATTTTTCGAACTTTTTTTTTTTTTTTCCATTTTTTGGCGTTTCTAGTCATCCTAGACGATTTTAGACCTTATTTTGGAATCACCACATTTTAAAATTTACATTTTCGCTTTTTTTTTGTATTTTCCATTTTTGGCGTTTCTGGTCATCCTAGACGATTTTAGACCTTATTTTGGAATCACTACATTTTAAGCCTTGATCTTGATTATCTCCATCAAAACTCAACCGATTTTGAAATGGAATACCATTTATATTGACTCAACTCCAAAATAATTATGATTTCGAAAATTTATAAATTTTTCAAACTTTTTTTGTTTTTTCCATTTTTTGGCGTTTCTAGTCATCCTAGACGATTTTAGACCTTAATTTGGGAATCACCACATTTTAAGCCTTGTTATTGTTTTTATTTGTTTTTTTCCATGTTTTGGCGTTTCTAGTCATCCTAGACGATTTTGGACCTTATTTTGGAATCACCACATTTTAAAATTTTTACATTTTTCGATCTTTTTTTTTGTATTTTCCATTTTTGGCGTTTCTGGTCATCCTAGACGATTTTAGACCTTATTTTGGAATCACTACATTTTAAGCCTTGATCTTGATTATCTCCATCAAAACTCAACCGATTTTGAAATGGAATACCATTTATATTGACTCAACTCCAAAATAATTATGATTTCGAAAATTTATAAATTTTTCGAACTTTTTTTCTTTTTTTTCCATTTTTTGGCGTTTCTAGTCATCCTAGACGATTTTAGACCTTATTTTGGAATCACCACATTTTAAGCCTTGATCTTGATTATCTCCATCAAAACTCAACCGATTTTGAAATGGAATACCATTTATATTGACTCAACTCCAAAATAATTATGATTTCGAAAATTTATAATTTTTTGAACTTATTTTTGTTTTTTCCATTTATTGGCGTTTCTAGTCATCCTAGACGATATTAGACCTTATTTTGGAATCACCACATTTTAAAATTTTTACATTTTTCGATCTTTTTTTTTGTTTTTTTTTTTCCATTTTTGGCGTTTCTAGTCATCCTAGACGATTTTAGACCTTATTTTGGAATCAGCACATTTTAAGCCTTGATCTTGATTATCTCCATCAAAACTCAACCGATTTTGAAATGGAATACCATTTATATTGACTCAACTCCAAAATAATTATGATTTCGAAAATTTATAGTTTTTTGAACTTTTTTTTGTGTTTTCCATTTTTTGGCGTTTCTAGTCATCCTAGACGATTTTAGACCTTATTTTGGAATCACCACATTTTAAAATTTTTACATTTTTCGAACTTTTTTTTTGTTTTTTTCCATTTTTTGGCGTTTCTAGTCATCCTAGACGATTTTAGACCTTATTTTGGAATCACCACATTTTAAGCCTTGATCTTGATTATCTCCATCAAAACTCAACCGATTTTGAAATGGAATACCATTTATATTGACTCAACTCCAAAATAATTATGATTTCGAAAATTTATAGTTTTTTGAACTTTTTTTTGTGTTTTCCATTTTTTGGCGTTTCTAGTCATCCTAGACGATTTTAGACCTTATTTTGGAATCACCACATTTTAAAATTTTTACATTTTTCGAACTTTTTTTTTTTTTTCCCATTTTTTGGCGTTTCTAGTCATCCTAGACGATTTTAAAGAAGACCTTATTTTGGAATCACCACATTTTGAAAATTTTTACATTTTTCGAACTTTTTTTGGTTTTTTCCATTTTTTGGCGTTTCTAGTCATCCTAGACGATTTAAGACCTTATTTTGGAATCACCACATTTTAAAATTTTTACATTTTTCGATCTTTTTTTTTGTTTTTTCCATTTTTGGCGTTTCTAGTCATCCTAGACGATTTTAGACCTTATTTTGGAATCACTACATTTTAAGCCTTGATCTTGATTATCTCCATCAAAACTCAACCGATTTTGAAATGGAATACCATTTATATTGACTCAACTCCAAAATAATTATGATTTCGAAAATTTATAAATTTTTCGAACTTTTTTTTCTTTTTTCCATTTTTTGGCGTTTCTAGTCATCCTAGACGATTTTAGACCTTATTTTGGAATCACCACATTTTAAGCCTTGATCTTGATTATCTCCATCAAAACTCAACCGATTTTGAAATGGAATACCATTTATATTGACTCAACTCCAAAATAATTATGATTTCGAAAATTTATAATTTTTTGAACTTATTTTTGTTTTTTCCATTTATTGGCGTTTCTAGTCATCCTAGACGATATTAGACCTTATTTTGGAATCACCACATTTTAAAATTTTTACATTTTTCGATCTTTTTTTTTGTTTTTTTCCATTTTTGGCGTTTCTAGTCATCCTAGACGATTTTAGACCTTATTTTGGAATCACCACATTTTAAGCCTTGATCTTGATTATCTCCATCAAAACTCAACCGATTTTGAAATGGAATACTATTTATATTGACTCAACTCCAAAATAATTATGATTTCGAAAATTTATAAATTTTTCAAACTTTTTTTTCTTTTTTCCATTTTTTGGCGTTTCTAGTCATCCTAGACGATTTTAGACCTTATTTTGGAATCACCACATTTTAAAATTTTTACATTTTTCGAACTTTTTTTTGTTTTTTCCATTTTTTGGCGTTTCTAGTCATCCTACACGATTTTAGACCTTATTTTGGAATCACTACATTTTAAGCCTTGATCTTGATTATCTCCATCAAAACTCAACCGATTTTGAAATGGAATACCATTTATATTGACTCAATTCCAAAATAATTATGATTTCGAAAATTTATAAATTTTTCAAACTTTTTTTTGTTTTTTCAATTTTTTTTTCGTTTCTAGTCATCCTAGACGATTTTGCACCTTATTTTGGAATCACCACATTTTAAGGCTTGACCTTGTTTTTTTTTTTTTTAAATTCAACCGATTTTGAATTGGCGTTTCTATTTATCCTAGACGATTTTAGACCAAAATTATTAATTGGAAACACCACATTTATAAATTTTTCAAATTGTTTTGTTTTTTCCATTTTTTGGCGTTTCTAGTCATCCTAGACGATTTTAGACCTTATTTTGGAATCACCACATTTTAAAATTTTTACATTTTTCGAACTTTTTTTGTTTTTTCCATTTTTTGGCGTTTCTAGTCATCCTAGACGATTTTAGACCTTATTTTGGAATCACCACATTTTAAAATGTTTACATTTTTCGAACTTTTTTTGTTTTTTCCATTTTTTGGCGTTTCTAGTCATCCTAGACGATTTTAGACATTATTTTGGAATCACCACATTTTAAAATTTTTACATTTTTCGAACTTTTTTTTTGTTTTTTCCATTTTTGGCGTTTCTAGTCATCCTAGACGATTTTAGACCTTATTTTGGAATCACCACATTTTTTTTTTGTATTTTCCATTTTTGGCGTTTCTGGTCATCCTAGACGATTTTAGACCTTATTTTGGAATCACTACATTTTAAGCCTTGATCTTGATTATCTCCATCAAAACTCAACCGATTTTGAAATGGAATACCATTTATATTGACTCAACTCCAAAATAATTATGATTTCGAAAATTTATAAATTTTTCAAACTTTTTTTTGTTTTTTCCATTTTTTGGCGTTTCTAGTCATCCTAGACGATTTTAGACCTTAATTTGGGAATCACCACATTTTAAGCCTTGTTATTGTTTTTATTTGTTTTTTTCCATGTTTTGGCGTTTCTAGTCATCCTAGACGATTTTGGACCTTATTTTGGAATCACCACATTTTAAGCCTTGATCTTGATTATCTCCATCAAAACTCAACCGATTTTGAATTGGAATACCATTTATTTTGACTTAACTCCATAATAATTACGATTTCGAAAATTTTCTGGTCATCCTAGACGATTTTAGACCTTATTTTGGAATCACCACATTTTAAAATTTTTACATTTTTCGAACTTTTTTTTGTTTTTTCCATTTTTTGGCGTTTCTAGTCATCCTAGACGATTTTAGACCTTATTTTGGAATCACCACATTTTAAGCCCTGATATTGTTTTTTTTTGTTTTTTTTTTTCCATTTTTTGGCGTTTCTAGTCATCCTAGACGATTTTAGACCTTATTTTGGAATCACAACATTTTAAAATTTTTACATTTTTCGATCTTTTATTTTGTTTTTGTCCATTTTTGGCGTTTCTAGTCATCCTAGACGATTTTAGACCTTAGTTTGGAATCACCACATGTTAAGCCTTGATATTGTTTTTTTTGTTTTTTCCATTTTTTTGGCGTTTCTAGTCATCCTAGACGATTTTAGACCTTATTTTGGAAACACCACATTTTAAGCCTTGATATTGTTTTTTTTTTCCATTTTTTGGCGTTTCTAGTCATCCTAGACGATTTTAGACCTTATTTTGGAATCACCACATTTTAAAATTTTTTTTGTTTTTCCATCAGCATCCAGACGATTAGACCTATTTGGAATCACACATTTTTCGAACTTTTTTTTTTTTTTTTTTCCATTTTTTGGCGTTTTTAGTCATCCTAGACGATTTTAGACCTTATTTTGGAATCACCACATTTTAAAATTTTTACATTTTTCGAACTTTTTTTTGTTTTTTCCATTTTTTGGCGTTTCTAGTCATCCTAGACGATTTTAGACATTATTTTGGAATCACCACATTTTAAAATTTTTACATTTTTCGAACTTTTTTTTTGTTTTTTCCATTTTTGGCGTTTCTAGTCATCCTAGACGATTTTAGACCTTATTTTGGAATCACCACATTTTAAAATTTTTACATTTTTCGATCTTTTTTTTTGTATTTTCCATTTTTGGCGTTTCTGGTCATCCTAGACGATTTTAGACCTTATTTTCGAATCACCACATTTTAAGCCTTGATCTTGATTATCTCCATCAAAACTCAACCGATTTTGAAATGGAATACCATTTATATTGACTCAACTCCAAAATAATTATGATTTCAAAAATTTATAAATTTTTCAAACTTTTTTTGTTTTTTTGTTTTTTCCATTTTTTGGCGTTTCTAGTCATCCTAGACGATTTTAGACCTTATTTTGGAATCACCACATTTTAAAATTTTTAAATTTTTCGAAGTTTTTTTTGTTTTTTCCATTTTTTGGCGTTTCTAGTCATCCTAGACGATTTTAGACCTTATTTTGGAATCACCACATTTTAAGCCTTGATCTTGATTATCTCCATCAAAACTCAACCGATTTTGAAATGGAATACCATTTATATTGACTCAACTCCAAAATAATTATGATTTCAAAAATTTATAAATTTTTCAAACTTTTTTTTGTTTTTTCCATTTTTTGGCGTTTCTAGTCATCCCAGACGATTTTAGACCTTATTTTGGAATCACCACATTTTAAAATTTTTAAATTTTTCAAACTTTTTTTTGTTTTTTCCATTTTTTGGCGTTTCTAGTCATCCTAGACGATTTTAGACCTTATTTTGGAATCACCACATTTTAAAATTTTTACATTTTTCGATCTTTTTTTTTGTTTTTACCATTTTTGGCGTTTCTAGTCATCCTAGACGATTTTAGACCTTATTTTGGAATCACCACATTTTAAAATTTTTACATTTTTCGAACTTTTTTTTGTTTTTTCCATTTTTTGGCGTTTCTAGTTATCCTAGACGATTTTAGACCTTATTTTGGAATCACCACATTTTAAAATTTTTACATTTTTCGATCTTTTTTTTTTTTTTACCATTTTTGGCGTTTCTAGTCATCCTAGACGATTTTAGACCTTATTTTGGAATCACCACATTTTAAAATTTTTAAATTTTTCAAACTTTTTTTTGTTTTTTCCATTTTTTGGCGTTTCTAGTCATCCTAGACGATTTTAGACCTTATTTTGGAATCACCACATTTTAAGCCTAGATCTTGATTATCTCCATCAAAACTCAACCGATTTTGAAATGGAATACCATTTATATTGACTCAACTCCAAAATAATTATGATTTCGAAAATTTATAAATTTTTCGAACTTATTTTTTTTTTTTCCATTTTTTGGCGTTTCTAGTCATCCTAGACGATTTTAGACCTTATTTTGGAATCACCACATTTTAAAATTTTTACATTTTTCGAACTTTTTTTTTTTTTTTCCATTTTTTGGCGTTTCTAGTCATCCTAGACGATTTTAGACCTTATTTTGGAATCACCACATTTTAAGCCTAGATCTTGATTATCTCCATCAAAACTCAACCGATTTTGAAATGGAATACCATTTATATTGACTCAACTCCAAAATAATTATGATTTCAAAAATTTATAAATTTTTCAAACTTTTTTTTGTTTTTTCCATTTATTGGCGTTTCTAGTCATCCTAGACGATTTTAGACCTTATTTTGGAATCACCACATTTTAAAATTTTTAAATTTTTCAAACTTTTTTTGTTTTTTTCCATTTTTTGGCGTTTCTAGTCATCCTAGACGATTTTAGACCTTATTTTGGAATCACCACATTTTAAAATTTTTACATTTTTCGATCTTTTTTTTTGTTTTTACCATTTTTGGCGTTTCTAGTCATCCTAGACGATTTTAGACCTTATTTTGGAATCACCACATTTTAAAATTTTTAAATTTTTCAAACTTTTTTTTGTTTTTTCCATTTTTTGGCGTTTCTAGTCATCCTAGACGATTTTAGACCTTATTTTGGAATCACCACATTTTAAAATTTTTACATTTTTCGAACTTTTTTTTGTTTTTTCCATTTTTTGGCGTTTCTAGTCATCCTAGACGATTTTGGACCTTATTTTGGAATCACCACATTTTAAGTCTTGACCTTGATTATCTCCGTCAAAATTCAACCGATTTTGAATTGGAATACCATTTATTTTGACTTAACTCCATAATAATTACGATTTCGAAAATTTATAAATTTTTCTAACTTATTTTTTGTTTTTTTCCATTTATTGGCGTTTCTAGTCATCCTAGACGATTTTAGACCTTATTTTGGAATCACCACATTTTAAAATTTTTACATTTTTCGATCTCTTTTTTTTTCCATTTTTTGGCGTTTCTAGTCATCCTAGACGATTTTAGACCTTATTTTGGAATCACCACATTTTAAAATTTTTCGAACTTTTTTTGTTTTTTCCATTTTTTGGCGTTTCTAGTCATCCTAGACGATTTTAGACCTTATTTTGGTATCACCACATTTTAAATTTTTACATTTTTCGAACTTTTTTTTTTCCTTTTTTGGCGTTTCTAGTCATCCTAGACGATTTTAGACCTTATTTTGGAATCCCCACATTTTAAAATTTTTACATTTTTCCAACTTTTTTTTGTTTTTTCCATTTTTTGGCGTTTCTAGTCATCCTAGACGATTTTAGACCTTATTTTGGAATCACCACATTTTAAGCCTTGATCTTGATTATCTCCATCAAAACCCAACCGATTTTGAAATGGAATACCATTTATATTGACTCAACTCCAAAATAATTATGATTTCAAAAATTTATAAATTTTTCAAACTTTTTTTTGTTTTTTCCATTTTTTGGCGTTTCTAGTCATCCTAGACGATTTTAGACCTTATTTTGGAATCACCACATTTTAAAATTTTTAAATTTTTCGAAGTTTTTTTTGTTTTTTCCATTTTTTGGCGTTTCTAGTCATCCTAGACGATTTTAGACCTTATTTTGGAATCACCACATTTTAAGCCTTGATCTTGATTATCTCCATCAAAACTCAACCGATTTTGAAATGGAATACCATTTATATTGACTCAACTCCAAAATAATTATGATTTCGAAAATTTATAAATTTTTCAAACTTTTTTTGGTTTTTCCATTTTTTGGCGTTTCTAGTCATCCTAGACGATTTTAGACCTTATTTTGGAATCACCACATTTTAAAATTTTTAAATTTTTCAAACTTTTTTTGTTTTTTCCATTTTTTGGCGTTTCTAGTCATCCTAGACGATTTTAGACCTTATTTTGGAATCACCACATTTTAAAATTTTTACATTTTTCGATCTTTTTTTTGTTTTTTCCATTTTTTGGCGTTTCTAGTCATCCTAGACGATTTTAGACCTTATTTTGGAATCACCACATTTTAAAATTTTTACATTTTTCGAACTTTTTTTTGTTTTTTCCATTTTTTGGCGTTTCTAGTTATCCTAGACGATTTTAGACCTTATTTTGGAATCACCACATTTTAAAATTTTTACATTTTTCGATCTTTTTTTTTTTTTTTTACCATTTTTGGCGTTTCTAGTCATCCTAGACGATTTTAGACCTTATTTTGGAATCACCACATTTTAAAATTTTTAAATTTTTCGAACTTTTTTTTGTTTTTTCCATTTTTTGGCGTTTCTAGTCATCCTAGACGATTTTAGACCTTATTTTGGAATCACCACATTTTAAAATTTTTACATTTTTCGAACTTTTTTTTGTTTTTTCCATTTTTGGCGTTTCTAGTCATCCTAGACGATTTTAGACCTTATTTTGGAATCACCACATTTTAAAATTTTTACATTTTTCGAACTTTTTTTTTTTTTTCCATTTTTTGGCGTTTCTAGTCATCCTAGACGATTTTGTACCTTATTTTGGAATCACCACATTTTAAGCCTTGATATTGATTATCTTCATCAAAACTCAACCGATTTTGAAATGGAATACCATTTATATTGACTCAACTCCAAAATAATTATGATTTCGAAAATTTATAAATTTTTAAAACTTTTTTTTTGTTTTTTCCATTTTGTGGCGTTTCTAGTCATCCTAGACGATTTTAGACCTTATTTTGGAATCACCACATTTTAAAATTTTTACATTTTTCGATCTTTTTTTTTTATTTTCCATTTTTGGCGTTTCTGGTCATCCTAGACGATTTTAGACCTTATTTTGGAATCACCACATTTTAAAATTTTTACATTTTTCGAACTTTTTTTTTTTTTTTCCATTTTTTGGCGTTTCTAGTCATCCTAGACGATTTTAGACCTTATTTTGGAATCACCACATTTTAAGCCTTGATCTTGATTATCTCCATCAAAACTCAACCGATTTTGAAATGGAATACCATTTATATTGACTCAACTCCAAAATAATTATGATTTCGAAAATTTATAAATTTTTCAAACTTTTTTTGTTTTTTTCCATTTTTTGGCGTTTCTAGTCATCCTAGACGATTTTAGACCTTATTTTGGAATCACCACATTTTAAAATTTTTACATTTTTCGAACTTTTTTTTTTTTTTCCATTTTTGGCGTTTCTAGTCATCCTAGACGATTTTACACCTTATTTTGGAATCACCACATTTTAAAATTTTTATATTTTTCGATCTTTTTTTTTTATTTTCCATTTTTGGCGTTTCTGGTCATCCTAGACGATTTTAGACCTTATTTTGGAATCACCACATTTTAAAATTTTTACATTTTTCGAACTTTTTTTTGTTTTTTCCATTTTTTGGCGTTTCTAGTCATCCTAGACGATTTTAGACCTTATTTTGGAATCACCACATTTTAAGCCTTGATCTTGATTATCTCCATCAAAACTCAATCGATTTTGAAATGGAATACCATTTATATTGACTCAACTCCAAAATAATTATGATTTCGAAAATTTATAAATATTTCAAATTTTTTATTTTTTTTTTCCATTTTTTGGCGTTTCTAGTCATCCTAGACGATTTTAGACCTTATTTTGGAATCACCACATTTTAAGCCTTGATATTGTTTTTTTTTTGTTTTTTCCATTTTTTGGCGTTTCTAGTCATCCTAGACGATTTTAGACCTTATTTTGGAATCACCACATTTTAAGCCTTGATCTTGATTATCTCCGTCAAAATTCAACCGATTTTGAATTGGAATACCATTTATTTTGACTTAACTCCAAAATAATAACGATTTCGAAAATTTATAAATTTTTCAAACTTTTTTTTGTTTTTTCCATTTTTTGGCGTTTCTAGTCATCCTAGACGATTTTAGACCTTATTTTGGAATCACCACATTTTAAGCCTTGATATTGATTATCTCCATCAAAACTCAACCGATTTTGAAATGGAATACCATTTATATTGACTCAACTTCAAAATAATTACGATTTCGAAAATTTATAAATTTTTCAACCTTTTTTTTGTTTTTTCCATTTTTTGGCGTTTCTAGTCATCCTAGACGATTTTAGACCTTATTTTGGAATCACCACATTTTAAGCCTTGATCTTGATTATCTCCGTCAAAATTCAACCGATTTTGAATTGGAATACCATTTATTTTGACTTAACTCCAAAATAATAACGATTTCGAAAATTTATAAATTTTTCAAACTTTTTTTTGTTTTTTCCATTTTTTGGCGTTTCTAGTCATCCTAGACGATTTTAGACCTTATTTTGGAAGGACAATTTAAAATTACATTTTAATCATTTGGTAATCACCACATTTTAAAATTTTTACATTTTTCGAATTTTTTTGTTTTTTCCATTTTTTGGCGTTTCTAGTCATCCTAGACGATTTTACACCTTATTTTGGAATCACCACATTTTAAAATTTTTACATTTTTCGAACTTTTTTTTGTTTTTTCCATTTTTTGGCGTTTCTAGTCATCCTAGACGATTTTAGACCTTATTTTGGAATCACCACATTTTAAAATTTTTACATTTTTCGAACTTTTTTTTGTTTTATCCATTTTTTGGCGTTTCTAGTCATCCTAGACGATTTAAGACCTTATTTTGGAATCACCACATTTTAGGGGTTGACCTTCATTATCTCCGTCAAAATTCAACCGATTTTGAATTGGAATACCATTTATATTGACTCAACTCCAAAATAATTATGATTTCGAAAATTTATAAATATTTCAAATTTTTTATTTTTTTTTTCCATTTTTTGGCGTTTCTAGTCATCCTAGACGATTTTAGACCTTATTTTGGAATCACCACATTTTAAGCCTTGATCTTGATTATCTCCGTCAAAATTCAACCGATTTTGAATTGGAATACCATTTATTTTGACTTAACTCCAAAATAATAACGATTTCGAAAATTTATAAATTTTTCAAACTTTTTTTTGTTTTTTCCATTTTTTGGCGTTTCTAGTCATCCTAGACGATTTTAGACCTTATTTTGGAATCACCACATTTTAAAATTTTTACATTTTTCGAATTTTTTATGTTTTTTCCATTTTTTGGCGTTTCTAGTCATCCTAGACGATTTTAGACCTTATTTTGGAATCACCACATTTTAAGCCTTGATATTGTTTTTTTTTTGTTTTTTCCATTTTTTGGCGTTTCTAGTCATCCTAGACGATTTTAGACCTTATTTTGGAATCACCACATTTTAAGCCTTGATCTTGATTATCTCCGTCAAAATTCAACCGATTTTGAATTGGAATACCATTTATTTTGACTTAACTCCAAAATAATTACGATTTCGAAAATTTATAAATTTTTCAAACTTTTTTTTGTTTTTTCCATTTTTTGGCGTTTCTAGTCATCCTAGACGATTTTAGACCTTATTTTGGAATCACCACATTTTAAAATTTTTACATTTTTCGAATTTTTTATGTTTTTTCCATTTTTTGGCGTTTCTAGTCATCCTAGACGATTTTACACTTATTTTGGAATCACCACATTTTAAAATTTTTACATTTTTCGAACTTTTTTTTGTATTTTCCATTTTTTGGCGTTTCTAGTCATCCTAGACGATTTTAGACCTTATTTTGGAATCACCACATTTTAAAATTTTTACATTTTTCGAACTTTTTTTTGTTTTTTCCATTTTTTGGCGTTTCTAGTCATCCTAGACGATTTTAGACCTTATTTTGGAATCACCACATTTTAAGGGGTTGACCTTCATTATCTCCGTCAAAATTCAACCGATTTTGAATTGGAATACCATTTATTTTGACTTAACTCCAAAATAATTACGATTTCGAAAATTTATAAATTTTTCAAACTTTTTTTTTTTTTTTCCATTTTTTGGCGTTTCTAGTCATCCTAGACGATTTTAGACCTTATTTTGGAATCACCACATTTTAAAATTTTTACATTTTTCGAACTTTTTTTGTTTTTTCCATTTTTTGGCGTTTCTAGTCATCCTAGACGATTTTAGTACCTTATTTTGGAATCACCACATTTTAAGCCTTGATATTGATTATCTCCATCAAAACTCAACCGATTTTGAAATGGAATACCATTTATATTGACTCAACTCCAAAATAATTATGATTTCGAAAATTTATAAATTTTTCAAACTTTTTTTTTTTTTTCCATTTTTTGGCGTTTCTAGTCATCCTAGACGATTTTAGACCTTATTTTGGAATCACCACATTTTAAAATTTTTACATTTTTCGAACTTTTTTTTTTTTTTCCATTTTTTGGCGTTTCTAGTCATCCTAGACGATTTTAGACCTTATTTTGGAATCACCACATTTTAAAATTTTTACATTTTTCGAACTTTTTTTTGTTTTTTCCATTTTTTGGCGTTTCTAGTCATCCTAGACGATTTTAGACCTTATTTTGGAATCACCACATTTTAAAATTTTTACATTTTTCGAAGTTTTTTTTTTTTTTCCATTTTTTGGCGTTTCTAGTCATCCTAGACGATTTTAGACCTTATTTTGGAATCACCACATTTTAAGCCTTGATCTTGATTATCTCCATCAAAACTCAACCGATTTTGAAATGGAATACCATTTATATTGACTCAACTCCAAAATAATTATGATTTCGAAAATTTATAAATTTTTCGATCTTTTTTTTTGTATTTTCCATTTTTGGCGTTTCTGGTCATCCTACACGATTTTAGACTTTATTTTGGAATCACTACATTTTAAAATTTTTACATTTTTCGAACTTTTTTTTGTTTTTCCATTTTTTGGCGTTTCTAGTCATCCTAGACGATTTTGTACCTTATTTTGGAATCACCACATTTTAAGCCTTGATATTGATTATCTCCATCAAAACTCAACCGATTTTGAAATGGAATACCATTTATATTGACTCAACTCCAAAATAATTATGATTTCGAAAATTTATAAATTTTTCGATCTTTTTTTTTGTATTTTCCATTTTTGGCGTTTCTGGTCATCCTACACGATTTTAGACTTTATTTTGGAATCACTACATTTTAAGCCTTGACCTTCATTATCTCCGTCAAAACTCAACCGATTTTGAAATGGAATACCATTTATATTGACTCAACTCCAAAATAATTATGATTTCGAAAATTTATAAATTTTTCAAACTTTTTTTTGTGTTTTTCCATTTTGTGGCGTTTCTAGTCATCCTAGACGATTTTAGACCATATTTTGGAATCACCACATTTTAAAATTTTTACATTTTTCGAACTTTTTTTGTTTTTTCCATTTTTTGGCGTTTCTAGTCATCCTAGACGATTTTAGACCTTATTTTGGAATCACCACATTTTAATTAAAATTTTTAAAATCTTTTTTTTTTTAACCCCAAAATAATTATATTTAAAATTTATAAATTTTTCAAACTTATTTTTGTTTTTTCCATTTATTGGCGTTTCTAGTCATCCTAGACGATTTTAGACCTTATTTTGGAATCACCACATTTTAAAATTTTTACATTTTTCGAACTTTTTTTTTTATTTTCCATTTTTGGGGTTTTCTAGTCATCCTAGACGATTTTAGACCTTATTTTGGAATCACCACATTTTAAAATTTTTACATTTTTCGAGTTTTTTTTTTGTTTTTTCCATTTTTTGGCGTTTCTAGTCATCCTAGACGATTTTAGACCTTATTTTGGAATCACCACATTTTAAAATTTTTTTATTTTCCATTATTGACTTTTAACATCCTAAATATAATTATGATTTCGAAAATTTATAAATTTTTCAAACTTTTTTTTTTTTTTCCATTTTTTGGCGTTTCTAGTCATCCTAGACGATTTTAGACCTTATTTTGGAATCACCACATTTTAAGCCTTGATCTTGATTATCTCCATCAAAACTCAACCGATTTTGAAATGGAATACCATTTATATTGACTCAACTCCAAAATAATTATGATTTCGAAAATTTATAAATTTTTCAAACTTTTTTTTTTTTTTTCCATTTTTTGGCGTTTCTAGTCATCCTAGACGATTTTAGACCTTATTTTGGAATCACCACATTTTAAAATTTTTACATTTTTCGAACTTTTTTTTGTTTTTTCCATTTTTTGGCGTTTCTAGTCATCCTAGACGATTTTAGACCTTATTTTGGAATCACCACATTTTAAGCCTTGATATTGATTATCTCCATCAAAACTCAACCGATTTTGATATGGAATACCATTTATATTGACTCAACTCCAAAATAATTATGATTTCGAAAATTTATAAATTTTTGGAATTTTTTTTGTTTTTGCCATTTTTTGGCGTTTCTAGTCATCCTAGACGATTTTAGACCTTATTTTGGAATCACCACATTTTAAAATTTTTACATTTTTGATTTTTTTTTTTTTCCATTTTTTGGCGTTTCTAGTCATCCTAGACGATTTTAGACCTTATTTTGGAATCACCACATTTTAAGCCTTGATATTGTTTTTTTTCCATTTTTTGGCGTTTCTAGTCATCCTAGACGATTTTAGACCTTATTTTGGAATCACCACATTTTAAAATTTTTACATTTTTCGAACTTTTTTTTTTTTTCCATTTTTTGGCGTTTCTAGTCATCCTAGACGATTTTAGACCTTATTTTGGAATCACCACATTTTAAAATTTTTACATTATTCTCCATCAAAACTTTTATTTTGAATGAATATCCATTTTTTGGCGTTTCTAGTCATCCTAGACGATTTTAGACATTATTTTGGAATCACCACATTTTAAAATTTTTACATTTTTCGAACTTTTTTTGTTTTTTTCCATTTTTTGGCGTTTCTAGTCATCCTAGACGATTTTAGACCTTATTTTGGAATCACCACATTTTAAAATTTTTACATTTTTCGATTTTTTTGTATTTTCCATTTTTTGGCGTTTCTGGTCATCCTAGACGATTTTAGACCTTATTTTGGAATCACTACATTTTAAGCCTTGATCTTGATTATCTCCATCAAAACTCAACCGATTTTGAAATGGAATACCATTTATATTGACTCAACTCCAAAATAATTATGATTTCGAAAATTTATAAATTTTTCAAACTTTTTTTTGTTTTTTTTAATTTTTTGGCGTTTCTAGTGATCCTAGACGATTTTAGACCTTAATTTGGGAATCACCACATTTTAAGCCTTGTTATTGTTTTTATTTGTTTTTTTCCATGTTTTGGCGTTTCTAGTCATCCTAGACGATTTTGGACCTTATTTTGGAATCACCACATTTTAAGCCTTGATCTTGATTATCTCCATCAAAACTCAACCGATTTTGAATTGGAATACCATTTATTTTGACTTAACTCCATAATAATTACGATTTCGAAAATTTTCTGGTCATCCTAGACGATTTTAGACCTTATTTTGGAATCACCACATTTTAAAATTTTTACATTTTTCGAACTTTTTTTTGTTTTTTCCATTTTTTGGCGTTTCTAGTCATCCTAGACGATTTTAGACCTTATTTTGGAATCACCACATTTTAAGCCCTGATATTGTTTTTTTTGTTTTTTTTTTCCATTTTTTGGCGTTTCTAGTCATCCTAGACGATTTTAGACCTTATTTTGGAATCACCACATTTTAAAATTTTTACATTTTTCGATCTTTTTTTTGTTTTTTCCATTTTTGGCGTTTCTAGTCATCCTAGACGATTTTAGACCTTAGTTTGGAATCACCACATGTTAAGCCTTGATATTGTTTTTTTTGTTTTTTTCCATTTTTTGGCGTTTCTAGTCATCCTAGACGATTTTAGACCTTATTTTGGAAACACCACATTTTAAGCCTTGATATTGTTTTTTTTCCATTTTTTGGCGTTTCTAGTCATCCTAGACGATTTTAGACCTTATTTTGGAATCACCACATTTTAAAATTTTTACATTTTTCGAACTTTTTTTGTTTTTTCCATTTTTTGGCGTTTCTAGTCATCCTAGACGATTTTAGACCTTATTTTGGAATCACCACATTTTAAAATTTTTACATTTTTCGAACTTTTTTTTTTTTTTTTCCATTTTTTGGCGTTTCTAGTCATCCTAGACGATTTTAGACCTTATTTTGGAATCACCACATTTTAAAATTTTTACATTTTTCGAACTTTTTTTTGTTTTTTCCATTTTTTGGCGTTTCTAGTCATCCTAGACGATTTTAGACCTTATTTTGGAATCACCACATTTTAAAATTTTTACATTTTTCGAACTTTTTTGTTTGTATTTTCCATTTTTTGGCGTTTCTAGTCATCCTAGACGATTTTAGACCTTATTTTGGAATCACCACATTTTAAGCCTTGATCTTGATTATCTCCATCAAAACTCAACCGATTTTGAAATGGAATACCATTTATATTGACTCAACTCCAAAATAATTATGATTTCGAAAATTTATAAATTTTTCAAACTTTTTTTTGTTTTTTCCATTTTTTGGCGTTTCTAGTCATCCTAGACGATTTTAGACCTTATTTTGGAATCACCACATTTTAAAATTTTTACATTTTTCGAACTTTTTTTTTGTTTTTTCCATTTTTTGGCGTTTCTAGTCATCCTAGACGATTTTAGACCTTATTTTGGAATCACCACATTTTAAGCCTTGATCTTGATTATCTCCATCAAAACTCAACCGATTTTGAAATGGAATACCATTTATATTGACTCAACTCCAAAATAATTATGATTTCAAAAATTTATAAATTTTTCAAACTTTTTTTTGTTTTTTCCATTTTTTGGCGTTTCTAGTCATCCTAGACGATTTTAGACCTTATTTTGGAATCACCACATTTTAAAATTTTTACATTTTTCGAACTTTTTTTTGTTTTTTCCATTTTTTGGCGTTTCTAGTCATCCTAGACGATTTTAGACCTTATTTTGGAATCACCACATTTTAAAATTTTTACATTTTTCGAACTTTTTTTGGTTTTTCCATTTTTTGGCGTTTCTAGTCATCCTAGACGATTTTAGACCTTATTTTGGAATCACCACATTTTAAAATTTTTACATTTTTCGAACTTTTTTTTTGTTTTTTCCATTTTTTGGCGTTTCTAGTCATCCTAGACGATTGTAGACCTTATTTTGGAATCACCACATTTTAAAATTTTTACATTTTTCGAACTTTTTTTTGTTTTTTCCATTTTTTGGCGTTTCTAGTCATCCTAGACGATTTTAGACCTTATTTTGGAATCACCACATTTTAAAATTTTTAAATTTTTCGAACTTTTTTTTGTTTTTTCCATTTTTTGGCGTTTCTAGTCATCCTAGACGATTTTAGACCTTATTTTGGAATCACCACATTTTAAAATTTTTACATTTTTCGAACTTTTTTTTGTGTTTTCCATTTTTTGGCGTTTCTAGTCATCCTAGACGATTTTAGACCTTATTTTGGAATCACCACATTTTAAAATTTTTACATTTTTCGAACTTTTTTTTTGTTTTTTCCATTTTTTGGCGTTTCTAGTCATCCTAGACGATTTTAGACCTTATTTTGGAATCACCACATTTTAAGCCTTGATCTTGATTATCTCCATCAAAACTCAACCGATTTTGAAATGGAATACCATTTATATTGACTCAACTCCAAAATAATTATGATTTCGAAAATTTATAAATTTTTCAAACTTTTTTTTGTTTTTTCCATTTATTGGCGTTTCTAGTCATCCTAGACGATTTTAGACCTTATTTTGGAATCACCACATTTTAAAATTTTTAAATTTTTCGAACTTTTTTTTGTTTTTTCCATTTTTTGGCGTTTCTAGTCATCCTAGACGATTTTAGACCTTATTTTGGAATCACCACATTTTAAAATTTTTACATTTTTCGATCTTTTTTTTGTTTTTTCCATTTTTGGCGTTTCTAGTCATCCTAGACGATTTTAGACCTTATTTTGGAATCACCACATTTTAAAATTTTTACATTTTTCGAACTTTTTTTGTTTTTTCCATTTTTTGGCGTTTCTAGTCATCCTAGACGATTTTAGACCTTATTTTGGAATCACCACATTTTAAAATTTTTACATTTTTCGAACTTTTTTTTGTTTTTTCCATTTTTTGGCGTTTCTAGTCATCCTAGACGATTTTGGACCTTATTTTGGAATCACCACATTTTAAGCCTTGACCTTGATTATCTCCGTCAAAATTCAACCGATTTTGAATTGGAATACCATTTATTTTGACTTAACTCCAAAATAATTACGATTTCGAAAATTTATAAATTTTTCGAACTTATTTTTGTTTTTTTCCATTTATTGGCGTTTCTAGTCATCCTAGACGATTTTAGACCTTATTTTGGAATCACCACATTTTAAAGTTTTTACATTTTTCGATCTTTTTTTTTTTTTTCCATTTTTGGCGTTTCTAGTCATCCTAGACGATTTTAGACCTTATTTTGGAATCACCACATTTTAAAATTTTTACATTTTTCGAACTTTTTTGTGTTTTTTCCATTTTTTGGCGTTTCTAGTCATCCTAGACGATTTTAGACCTTATTTTGGAATCACCACATTTTAAATCTTTACATTTTTTGATCTCCATTTTTTTAAATAACGTTTCTGAATCATCCTAGACGATTTTAGACCTTATTTTGGAATCACCCCACATAAATTTCGAAAATTTTTACATTTTTCGAACTTTTTTTTTGTTTTTTCCATTTTTTGGCGTTTCTAGTCATCCTAGACGATTTTAGACCTTATTTTGGAATCACCACATTTTAAAACTTTTTCATTTTTCGATTATCTCCTCAAAACCCAATTTTGGCGTTTCTAGTCATCTAGACGATTTTAGACCTTATTTTGGAATCAACCACAATAATTAATAAAATTTTTACATTTTTCGAACTTTTTTTTTTTTTTTCCATTTTTTGGCGTTTCTAGTCATCCTAGACGATTTTAGACCTTATTTTGGAATCACCACATTTTAAAATTTTTACATTTTTCGAACTTTTTTTTTTTTTTTCCATTTTTTGGCGTTTCTAGTCATCCTAGACGATTTTAGACCTTATTTTGGAATCACCACATTTTAAGCCTTGATCTTGATTATCTCCATCAAAACTCAACCGATTTTGAAATGGAATACCATTTATATTGACTTAACTCCAAAATAATTACGATTTCGAAAATTTATAAATTTTTCGAACTTTTTTTTGTTTTTTCCATTTTTTGGCGTTTCTAGTCATCCTAGACGATTTTAGACCTTATTTTGGAATCACCACATTTTAAAATTTTTACATTTTTCGAACTTTTTTTGTTTTTTTCCATTTTTTGGCGTTTCTAGTCATCCTAGACGATTTTAGACCTTATTTTGGAATCACCACATTTTAAAATTTTTACATTTTTCGAACTTTTTTTTTTTTTTTCCATTTTTTGGCGTTTCTAGTCATCCTAGACGATTTTAGACCTTATTTTGGAATCACCACATTTTAAAATTTTTACATTTTTCGAACTTTTTTTTGTTTTTTCCATTTTTGGCGTTTCTAGTCATCCTAGACGATTTTAGACCTTATTTTGGAATCACCACATTTTAAAATTTTTACATTTTTCGAACTTTTTTTTGTTTTTCCATTTTTTGGCGTTTCTAGTCATCCTAGACGATTTTAGACCTTATTTTGGAATCACCACATTTTAAAATTTTTACATTTTTCGAACTTTTTTTTTGTTTTTTCCATTTTTGGCGTTTCTAGTCATCCTAGACGATTTTAGACCTTATTTTGGAATCACCACATTTTAAAATTTTTACATTTTTCGAACTTTTTTTTGTTTTTTTCCATTTTTTGGCGTTTCTAGTCATCCTAGACGATTTTAGACCTTATTTTGGAATCACCACATTTTAAAATTTTTACATTTTTCGAACTTTTTTTTGTTTTTTCCATTTTTTGGCGTTTCTAGTCATCCTAGACGATTTTAGACCTTATTTTGGAATCACCACATTTTAAGCCTTGATCTTGATTATCTCCATCAAAACTCAACCGATTTTGAAATGGAATACCATTTATATTGACTTAACTCCAAAATAATTACGATTTCGAAAATTTATAAATTTTTCAAACTTTTTTTTGTTTTTTTCCATTTATTGGCGTTTCTAGTCATCCTAGACGATTTTAGACCTTATTTTGGAATCACCACATTTTAAAATTTTTACATTTTTCGAACTTTTTTTTTTTTTTTCCATTTTTTGGCGTTTCTAGTCATCCTAGACGATTTTAGACCTTATTTTGGAATCACCACATTTTAAAATTTTTACATTTTTCGAACTTTTTTTTTTTTTTTTCCATTTTTGGCGTTTCTAGTCATCCTAGACGATTTTAGACCTTATTTTGGAATCACCACATTTTAAAATTTTTACATTTTTCGAACTTTTTTTTTTTTTTTCCATTTTTTGGCGTTTCTAGTCATCCTAGACGATTTTAGACCTTATTTTGGAATCACCACATTTTAAAATTTTTACATTTTTCGAACTTTTTTTTTTTTTTTTTTTCCATTTTTTGGCGTTTCTAGTCATCCTAGACGATTTTGGACCTTATTTTGGAATCACCACATTTTAAGTCTTGACCTTGATTATCTCCGTCAAAATTCAACCGATTTTGAATTGGAATACCATTTATTTTGACTTAACTCCATAATAATTACGATTTCGAAAATTTATAAATTTTTCTAACTTATTTTTGTTTTTTTCCATTTATTGGCGTTTCTAGTCATCCTAGACGATTTTAGACCTTATTTTGGAATCACCACATTTTAAAGTTTTTACATTTTTCGATCTTTTTTTTTTTTTCCATTTTTGGCGTTTCTAGTCATCCTAGACGATTTTAGACCTTATTTTGGAATCACCACATTTTAAAATTTTTACATTTTTCGAACTTTTTTTTTTTTTCCATTTTTTGGCGTTTCTAGTCATCCTAGACGATTTTAGACCTTATTTTGGAATCACCACATTTTAAAATTTTTACATTTTTCGAACTTTTTTTTTGTTTTTTCCATTTTTGGCGTTTCTAGTCATCCTAGACGATTTTAGACCTTATTTTGGAATCCCCACATTTTAAAATTTTTACATTTTTCCAACTTTTTTTTGTTTTTTCCATTTTTTGGCGTTTCTAGTCATCCTAGACGATTTTAGACCTTATTTTGGAATCACCACATTTTAAGCCTTGATCTTGATTATCTCCATCAAAACCCAACCGATTTTGAAATGGAATACCATTTATATTGACTCAACTCCAAAATAATTATGATTTCGAAAATTTATAAATTTTTCGAACTTATTTTTGTTTTTTCCATTTATTGGCGTTTCTAGTCATCCTAGACGATTTTAGACCTTATTTTGGAATCACCACATTTTAAAATTTTTACATTTTTCGATCTTTTTTTTTGTTTTTTCCATATTTGGCGTTTCTAGTCCTCCTAGACGATTTTAGACCTTATTTTGGAATCCCCACATTTTAAAATTTTTACATTTTTCGAACCTTTTTTTGTTTTTTCCATTTTTTGGCGTTTCTAGTCATCCTAGACGATTTTAGACCTTATTTTGGAATCACCACATTTTAAGCCTTGATCTTGATTATCTCCATCAAAACCCAACCGATTTTGAAATGGAATACCATTTATATTGACTCAACTCCAAAATAATTATGATTTCGAAAATTTATAAATTTTTCGAACTTATTTTTGTTTTTTCCATTTATTGGCGTTTCTAGTCATCCTAGACGATTTTAGACCTTATTTTGGAATCACCACATTTTAAAGTTTTTACATTTTTCGATCTCTTTTTTTTTCCATTTTTGGCGTTTCTAGTCATCCTAGACGATTTTAGACCTTATTTTGGAATCACCACATTTTAAAATTTTTACATTTTTCGAACTTTTTTTGTTTTTTCCATTTTTTGGCGTTTCTGGTCATCGTAGACGATTTTAGACCTTATTTTGGAATCACCACATTTTAAAATTTTTACATTTTTCGAACTTTTTTTTTCCATTTTTGGCGTTTCTAGTCATCCTAGACGATTTTGGACCATATTTTGGAATCACCACATTTTAAGTCTTGACCTTGATTATCTCCGTCAAAATTCAACCGATTTTGAATTGGAATACCATTTATTTTGACTTAACTCCATAATAATTACGATTTCGAAAATTTATAAATTTTTCGAACTTCTTTTTGTTTTTTCCATTTATTGGCGTTTCTAGTCATCCTAGACGATTTTAGAATCACCATTTTAGGAATCACCACATTTTAAAATTTTTACATTTTTCGAACTTTTTTTGTTTTTTCCATTTTTTGGCGTTTCTAGTCATCCTAGACGATTTTAGACCTTATTTTGGAATCACCACATTTTAAAATTTTTACATTTTTCGAACTTTTTTTGTTTTTTCCATTTTTTGGCGTTTCTAGTCATCCTAGACGATTTTAGACCTTATTTTGGAATCACCACATTTTAAAATTTTTACATTTTTCGAACTTTTTTTGTTTTTTCCATTTTTTGGCGTTTCTAGTCATCCTAGACGATTTTAGACCTTATTTTGGAATCACCACATTTTAAGCCTTGCTATTGTTTTTTTTTTTTTTTTTTTCCATGTTTTGGCGTTTCTAGTCATCCTAGACGATTTTGGACCTTATTTTGGAATCACCACATTTTAAGTCTTGACCTTAATTATCTCCGTCAAAATTCAACCGATTTTGAATTGGAATACCATTTATTTTGACTTAACTCCATAATAATTACGATTTCGAAAATTTATAAATTTTTCAAATTTTTGTTTGTTTTTTCCATTTTTTGGCGTTTCTAGTCATCCTAGACGATTTTAGACCTTATTTTGGAATCACCACATTTTAAAATTTTTACATTTTTCGAACTTTTTTTGTTTTTTCCATTTTTTGGCGTTTCTAGTCATCCTAGACGATTTTAGACCTTATTTTGGAATCACCACATTTTAAAATTTTTACATTTTTCGAACTTTTTTTTGTTTTTTCCATTTTTTGGCGTTTCTAGTCATCCTAGACGATTGTAGACCTTATTTTGGAATCACCACATTTTAAGCCTTGATATTGTTTTTTTTTTTTTTTTTTTTCTTGTTTTGGCGTTTCTAGTCATCCTAGACGATTTTGGACCTTATTTTGGAATCACCACATTTTAAGTCTTGATCTTGATTATCTCCGTCAAAATTCAACCGATTTTGAATTGGAATACCATTTATTTTGACTTAACTCCATAATAATTACGATTTCGAAAATTTATAAATTTTTCTAACTTATTTTTGTTTTTTTCCATTTATTGGCGTTTCTAGTCATCCTAGACGATTTTAGACCTTATTTTGGAATCACCACATTTTAAAATTTTTACATTTTTGACTTTTTTTGGTTTTTTCCATTTTTTGGCGTTTCTAGTGATCCTAGACGATTTTAGACCTTATTTTGGAATCACCACATTTTAAAATTTTTACATTTTTCGAACTTTTTTTTTTTTTTTCCATTTTTTGGCGTTTCTAGTCATCCTAGACGATTTTAGACCTTATTTTGGAATCACCACATTTTAAAATTTTTACATTTTTCGAACTTTTTTTTGTTTTTTCCATTTTTGGCGTTTCTAGTCATCCTAGACGATTTTAGACCTTATTTTGGAATCACCACATTTTAAAATTTTTACATTTTTTTTTTTTTTTTTTTTTCCATTTTTGGCGTTTCTAGTCATCCTAGACGATTTTAGACCTTATTTTGGAATCACCACATTTTAAGCCTTGATTTTGATTATCTCCATCAAAACTCAACCGATTTTGAAATGGAATACCATTTATATTGACTCAACTCCAAAATAATTATGATTTCGAAAATTTATAAATTTTTCGAACTTATTTTTGTTTTTTCTATTTTTTGGCGTTTCTAGTCATCCTAGACGATTTTAGACCTTATTTTGGAATCACCACATTTTAAAATTTTTACATTTTTCGAACTTTTTTTTGTTTTTTCCATTTTTTGGCGTTTCTAGTCATCCTAGACGATTTTAGACCTTATTTTGGAATCCCCACATTTTAAAATTTTTACATTTTTCGAACTTTTTTTTGTTTTTTCCATTTTTTGGCGTTTCTAGTCATCCTAGACGATTTTAGACCTTATTTTGGAATCACCACATTTTAAGCCTTGATTTTGATTATCTCCATCAAAACTCAACCGATTTTGAAATGGAATACCATTTATTTTGACTTAACTCCAAAATAATTACGATTTCGAAAATTTATAAATTTTTCGATCTTTTTTTTTGTTTTTTCCATTTTTTGGCGTTTCTAGTCATCCTAGACGATTTTAGACCTTATTTTGGAATCACCACATTTTAAAATTTTTACATTTTTCGAACTTTTTTTTTTTTTTTTCCATTTTTTGGCGTTTCTAGTCATCCTAGATGGTTTTAGACCTTATTTTGGAATCACCACATTTTAAAATTTTTACATTTTTCGAACTTTTTTTTGTTTTTTCCATTTTTTGGCGTTTCTAGTCATCCTAGACGATTTTAGACCTTATTTTGGAATCACCACATTTTAAAATTTTTACATTTTTCGAACTTTTTTTTTTTTTCCATTTTTTGGCGTTTCTAGTCATCCTAGACGATTTTAGACCTTATTTTGGAATCACCACATTTTAAACCTTGATATTGTTTTTTTTTTTTTCCATTTTTTGGCGTTTCTAGTCATCCTAGACGATTTTAGACCTTATTTTGGAATCACCACATTTTAAGCCTTGACCTTGATTATCTCCATCAAAATTCAACCGATTTTGAATTGGAATACCATTTATTTTGACTTAACTCCATAATAATTACGATTTCGAAAATTTATAAATTTTTCGAACTTTTTTTTGTTTTTTCCATTTTTTGGCGTTTCTAGTCATCCTAGACGATTTTAGACCTTATTTTGGAATCACCACATTTTAAGCCTTGATCTTGATTATCTCCATCAAAACTCAACCGATTTTGAAATGGAATACCATTTATTTTGACTTAACTCCATAATAATTACGATTTCGAAAATTTATAAATTTTTCGAACTTTTTTTTGTTTTTTCCATTTTTTGGCGTTTCTAGTCATCCTAGACGATTTTAGACCTTATTTTGGAATCACCACTGAATACCACATTTTAAGCCTTGACCTTGATTATCTCCATCAAAACTCAACCGATTTTGAAATGGAATACCATTTATATTGACTCAACTCCAAAATAATTATGATTTCGAAAATTTATAAATTTTTCAAACTTTTTTTTGTTTTTTCCATTTTTTGGCGTTTCTAGTCATCCTAGACGATTTTAGACCTTATTTTGGAATCACCACATTTTAAAATTTTTACATTTTTCGAACTTTTTTTGTTTTTTCCATTTTTTGGCGTTTCTAGTCATCCTAGACGATTTTAGACCTTATTTTGGAATCACCACATTTTAAAATTTTTACATTTTTCGATCTTTTTTTGTTTTTTTCCATTTTTGGCGTTTCTAGTCATCCTAGACGATTTTAGACCTTATTTTGGAATCACCACATTTTAAAATTTTTACATTTTTCGAACTTTTTTTTGTTTTTTCCATTTTTTGGCGTTTCTAGTCATCCTAGACGATTTTAGACTTTATTTTGGAATCACCACATTTTAAGCCTTGATATTGTTTTTTTTTTTGTTTTTTTTCCATTTTTTGGCGTTTCTAGTCATCCTTAGACCTTATTTTGGAATCACCACATTTTAAGCCTTGATCTTGATTATCTCCATCAAAACCCAACCGATTTTGAAATGGAATACCATTTATATTGACTCAACTCCAAAATAATTATGATTTCGAAAATTTATAAATTTTTCGAACTTATTTTTGTTTTTTCCATTTATTGGCGTTTCTAGTCATCCTAGACGATTTTAGACCTTATTTTGGAATCACCACATTTTAAGCCTTGATCTTGATTATCTCCATCAAAAATCAACCGATTTTGAAATGGAATACCATTTATATTGACTCAACTCCAAAATAATTATGATTTCGAAAATTTATAAATTTTTCAAACTTTTTTTTTTCCATTTTTTGGCGTTTCTAGTCATCCTAGACGATTTTAGACCTTATTTTGGAATCACCACATTTTAAAATTTTTACATTTTTCGATCTTTTTTTTTGTTTTTTTCCATTTTTGGCGTTTCTAGTCATCCTAGACGATTTTAGACCTTATTTTGGAATCACCACATTTTAAGCCTTGATCTTGATTATCTCCATCAAAACTCAACCGATTTTGAAATGGAATACCATTTATATTGACTCAACTCCAAAATAATTATGATTTCGAAAATTTATAAATTTTTCAAATTTTTTTTTTTTCCATTTTTTGGCTATTTTAGTCATCCTAGACGATTTTAGACCTTATATTTGGAATCACACATTTTATAAATTTTTCGAACTTATTTTTTGTTTTTTTCCATTTATTGGCGTTTCTAGTCATCCTAGACGATTTTAGACCTTATTTTGGAATCACCACATTTTAAAATTTTTACATTTTTCGATTTTTTTTTTGTTTTTTTCCATTTTTGGCGTTTCTAGTCATCCTAGACGATTTTAGACCTTATTTTGGAATCACCACATTTTAAGCCTTGATCTTGATTATCTCCATCAAAACCCAACCGATTTTGAAATGGAATACCATTTATATTGACTCAACTCCAAAATAATTATGATTTCGAAAATTTATAAATTTTTCGAACTTATTTTTGTTTTTTCCATTTATTGGCGTTTCTAGTCATCCTAGACGATTTTAGACCTTATTTTGGAATCACCACATTTTAAAATTTTTACATTTTTCGATTTTTTTTTGTTTTTTCCATTTATTGGCGTTTCTAGTCATCCTAGACGATTTTAGACCTTATTTTGGAATCACCACATTTTAAGCCTTGATCTTGATTATCTCCATCAAAACTCAACCGATTTTGAAATGGAATACCATTTATTTTGACTTAACTCCATAATAATTACGATTTCGAAAATTTATAAATTTTTCAAACTTATTTTTGTTTTTTCCATTTTTGGCGTTTCTAGTCCTCCTAGACGATTTTAGACCTTATTTTGGATTCACCACATTTTAAAATTTTTACATTTTTCGAACTTTTTTTTGTTTTTTTCCATTTTTTGGCGTTTCTAGTCATCCTAGACGATTTTAGACCTTATTTTGGAATCACCACATTTTAAAATTTTTACATTTTTCGAACTTTTTTTTTTTTTTTTCCATTTTTTGGCGTTTCTAGTCATCCTAGACGATTTTAGACCTTATTTTGGAATCACCACATTTTAAGACTTGATCTTGATTATCTCCATCAAAACTCAACCGATTTTGAAATGGAATACCATTTATATTGACTCAACTCCAAAATAATTATGATTTCGAAAATTTATAAATTTTTCAAATTTTTTTTGTTTTTTCCATTTTTTGGCTATTTTGACTTAACTCTATAATAATTACGATTTCGAAAATTTATAAATTTTTCGAACTTATTTTTGTTTTTTCCATTTATTGGCGTTTCTAGTCATCCTAGACGATTTTAGACCTTATTTTGGAATCACCACATTTTAAGCCTTTTTACGATTTTTTTTTTTTTTTTTTTTTTTTTCCATTTTTTGGCGTTTCTAGTCATCCTAGACGATTTTGGACCTTATTTTGGAATCACCACATTTTAAGCCTTGACCTTGATTATCTCCGTCAAAACTCAACCGATTTTGAATTGGAATACCATTTATTTTGACTTAACTCCATAATAATTACGATTTCGAAAATTTATAAATTTTTCGAACTTTTTTTTGTTTTTCCATTTATTGGCGTTTCTAGTCATCCTAGACGATTTTAGACCTTATTTTGGAATCACCACATTTTAAAAGTCTTGACCTTGATTATCTCCGTCAAAATTCAACCGATTTTGAATTGGAATACCATTTATTTTGACTTAACTCCATAATAATTACGATTTTTTTGTTTTTCCATTTTTGGCGTTTCTAGTCATCCTAGACGATTTAGACCTTATTTTGGAATCACCACATTTATAAAATTTTTTTTTTCGAACTTTTTTTTGTTTTTTCCATTTATTGGCGTTTCTAGTCATCCTAGACGATTTTAGACCTTATTTTGGAATCACCACATTTTAAGCCTTGATCTTGATTATCTCCATCAAAACTCAACCGATTTTGAAATGGAATACCATTTATATTGACTCAACTCCAAAATAATTATGATTTCGAAAATTTATAAATTTTTCAAATTTTTTTTTGTTTTTTCCATTTTTTGGCGCTATTCACCTTGACTTAGACTCTATAATGAATCACGAATTTTGAAAATTTATAAATTTTTCGAACTTATTTTTGTTTTTTCCATTTATTGGCGTTTCTAGTCATCCTAGACGATTTTAGACCTTATTTTGGAATCACCACATTTTAAAATTTTTACATTTTTCGATCTTTTTTTTTGTTTTTTGTTTTTTTCCATTTTTTGGCGTTTCTAGTCATCCTAGACGATTGTAGACCTTATTTTGGAATCACCACATTTTAAGCCTTGATATTGTTTTTTTTTGTTTTTTTCCATTTTTTGGCGTTTCTAGTCATCCTAGACGATTTTGGACCTTATTTTGGAATCACCACATTTTAAGTCTTGACCTTGATTATCTCCGTCAAAATTCAACCGATTTTGAATTGGAATACCATTTATTTTGACTTAACTCCATAATAATTACGATTTCGAAAATTTATAAATTTTTCGAACTTCTTTTTGTTTTTTCCATTTATTGGCGTTTCTAGTCATCCTAGACGATTTTAGACCTTATTTTGGAATCACCACATTTTAAGTCTTGACCTTGATTATCTAGACGATTTTAGACCTTATTTTGGAATCACCACATTTTAAAATTTTTACATTTTTCGATCTTTTTTTTTTGTTTTTTGTTTTTTTTTTCCATTTTTTGGCGTTTCTAGTCATCCTAGACGATTGTAGACCTTATTTTGGAATCACCACATTTTAAGCCTTGATATTGTTTTTTTTTGTTTTTTTTCCCATTTTTTGGCGTTTCTAGTCATCCTAGACGATTTTGGACCTTATTTTGGAATCACCACATTTTAAGTCTTGACCTTGATTATCTCCATCAAAATTCAACCGATTTTGAATTGGAATACCATTTATTTTGACTTAACTCCATAATAATTACGATTTCGAAAATTTATAAATTTTTCGAACTTCTTTTTTTTGTTTTTTTTCCATTTATTGGCGTTTCTAGTCATCCTAGACGATTGTAGACCTTATTTTGGAATCACCACATTTTAAGCCTTGATATTGTTTTTTTTTGTTTTTTTTTTCATTTTTTGGCGTTTCTAGTCATCCTAGACGATTTTGGACCTTATTTTGGAATCACCACATTTTAAGTCTTGACCTTGATTATCTCAGTCAAAATTCAACCGATTTTGAAATGGAATACCTTTTATTTTGACTTAACTCCATAATAATTACGATTTCGAAAATTTATAAATTTTTCGAACTTCTTTTTTTGTTTTTTCCATTTATTGGCGTTTCTAGTCATCCTAGACGATTTTAGACCTTATTTTGGAATCACCACATTTTAAGTCTTGACCTTGATTATCTCCGTCAAAACTCAACCGATTTTGAAATGGAATACCATTTATATTGACTCAACTCCAAAATAATTATGATTTCGAAAATTTATAAATTTTTCAAATTTTTTTTTGTTTTTTCCATTTTTTGGCTATTTTGACTTAACTCTATAATAATTACGATTTCGAAAATTTATAAATTTTTCGAACTTATTTTTGTTTTTTCCATTTATTGGCGTTTCTAGTCATCCTAGACGATTTTAGACCTTATTTTGGAATCACCACATTTTAAAATTTTTACATTTTTCGAACTTTTTTCTTTTTTTTTTTTTTTGGCGTTTCTAGTCATCCTAGACGATTTTAGACCTTATTTTGGAATCACCACATTTTAAAATTTTTACATTTTTCGATCTTTTTTTTTTTTTTTGATTTTTTTTTTTTGTTTTTTCCATTTTTTGGCGTTTCTAGTCATCCTAGACGATTGTAGACCTTATTTTGGAATCACCACATTTTAAGCCTTGATATTTTTTTTTTTTTTTTTTTTTCCATTTTTTGGCGTTTCTAGTCATCCTAGACGATTTTGGACCTTATTTTGGAATCACCACATTTTAAGTCTTGACCTTGATTATCTCCGTCAAAATTCAACCGATTTTGAATTGGAATACCATTTATTTTGACTTAACTCCATAATAATTACGATTTCGAAAATTTATAAATTTTTCGAACTTCTTTTTTTTTTTTCCATTTATTGGCGTTTCTAGTCATCCTAGACGATTTTAGACCTTATTTTGGAATCACCACATTTTAAGTCTTGACCTTGATTATCTCCGTCAAAATTCAACCGATTTTGAATTGGAATACCATTTATTTTGACTTAACTCCATAATAATTACGATTTCGAAAATTTATAAATTTTTCGAACTTTTTTTTTGTTTTTTCCATTTATTGGCGTTTCTAGTCATCCTAGACGATTTTAGACCTTATTTTGGAATCACCACATTTTAAGCCTTGATCTTGATTATCTCCATCAAAATTCAACCGATTTTGAATTGGAATACCATTTATTTTGACTTAACTCCATAATAATTACGATTTCGAAAATTTATAAATTTTTCCAACTTCTTTTTGTTTTTTCCATTTATTGGCGTTTCTAGTCATCCTAGACGATTGTAGACCTTATTTTGGAATCACCACATTTTAAAATTTTTACATTTTTCGATCTCTTTTTTTGTTTTTTTCCATTTTTGGCTTTTCTAGTCATCCTAGACGATTTTAGACCTTATTTTGGAATCATCACATTTTAAAATTTTTACATTTTTCGATCTTTTTTTTTGTTTTTTTCCATTTTTAACGTTTCTAGTCATCCTAGACGATTTTAGACCTTATTTTGGAATCACCACATTTTAAAATTTTTACATTTTTCGATCTTTTTTTTTTGTTTTTTGTTTTTTTTTCCATTTTTTGGCGTTTCTAGTCATCCTAGACGATTGTAGACCTTATTTTGGAATCACCACATTTTAAGCCTTGATATTGTTTTTTTTGTTTTTTTCCATTTTTTGGCGTTTCTAGTCATCCTAGACGATTTTGGACCTTATTTTGGAATCACCACATTTTAAGTCTTGACCTTGATTATCTCCGTCAAAATTCAACCGATTTTGAATTGGAATACCATTTATTTTGACTTAACTCCATAATAATTACGATTTCGAAAATTTATAAATTTTTCGAACTTCTTTTTGTTTTTTCCATTTATTGGCGTTTCTAGTCATCCTAGACGATTTTAGACCTTATTTTGGAATCACCACATTTTAAGTCTTGACCTTGATTATCTCCGTCAAAACTCAACCGATTTTGAAATGGAATACCATTTATATTGACTCAACTCCAAAATAATAATGATTTCGAAAATTTATAAATTTTTCAAATTTTTTTTTGTTTTTTCCATTTTTTGGCTATTTTGACTTAACTCTATAATAATTACGATTTCAAAAATTTATAAATTTTTCGAACTTATTTTTGTTTTTTCCATTTATTGGCGTTTCTAGTCAACCTAGACGATTTTAGACCTTATTTTGGAATCACCACATTTTAAGTCTTGACCTTGATTATCTCCGTCAAAATTCAACCGATTTTGAATTGGAATACCATTTATTTTGACTTAACTCCATAATAATTACGATTTCAAAAATTTATAAATTTTTCGAACTTCTTTTTGTTTTTTCCATTTATTGGCGTTTCTAGTCATCCTAGACGATTGTAGACCTTATTTTGGAATCACCACATTTTAAGCCTTGATATTGTTTTTTTTGTTTTTTTCCATTTTTTGGCGTTTTTAGGTATCCTAGACGATTTTGGACCTTATTTTGGAATCACCACATTTTAAGTCTTGACCTTGATTATCTCCGTCAAAATTTAACCGATTTTGAATTGGAATACCATTTATTTTGACTTAATCACCACAGTTTAAGTCTTGACCTTGATTATCTCCGTCAAAATTCAACCGATTTTGAATTGGAATACCATTTATTTTGACTTAACTCCATAATAATTACGATTTCGAAAATTTATAAATTTTTCCAACTTCTTTTTGTTTTTTCCATTTATTGGCGTTTCTAGTCATCCTAGACGATTTTAGACCTTATTTTGGAATCACCACATTTTAAAATTTTTACATTTTTCGATCTCTTTTTTTGTTTTTTCCATTTATTGGCGTTTCTAGTCATCCTAGACGATTTTGGACCTTATTTTGGAATCACCACATTTTAAGTCTTGACCTTGATTATCTCCGTCAAAATTCAACCGATTTTGAATTGGAATACCATTTATTTTGACTTAACTCCATAATAATTACGATTTCGAAAATTTATAAATTTTTCGAACTTCTTTTTTTTTTTTTCCATTTATTGGCGTTTCTAGTCATCCTAGACGATTTTAGACCTTATTTTGGAATCACCACATTTTAAGTCTTGACCTTGATTATCTCCGTCAAAATTCAACCGATTTTGAATTGGAATACCATTTATTTTGACTTAACTCCATAATAATTACGATTTCGAAAATTTATAAATTTTTCGAACTTCTTTTTGTTTTTTCTATTTATTGGCGTTTCTAGTCATCCTAGACGATTTTAGACCTTATTTTGGAATCACCACATTTTAAAATTTTTACATTTTTCGAACTCTTTTTTTTTTTTCATTTTTGGCGTTTCTAGTCATCCTAGACGATTTTAGACCTTATTTTGGAATCACCACATTTTAAAATTTTTACAGTTTTCGAACTTTTTTTTGTTTTTTCCATTTTTGGCGTTTCTAGTCATCCTAGACGATTTTAGACCTTATTTTGGAATCACCACATTTTAAAATTTTTACATTTTTCGAACTTTTTTTTTTTTTTCCATTTTTGGCGTTTCTAGTCATCCTAGACGATTTTAGACCTTATTTTGGAATCACCACATTTTAAGCCTTGATATTGTTTTTTTTTGTTTTTTTCCATTTTTTGGCGTTTCTAGTCATCCTAGACGATTTTAGACCTTATTTTGGAATCACCACATTTTAAGTCTTGACCCTTGATTATCTCCGTCAAAATTCAACCGATTTTGAATTGGAATACCATTTATTTTGACTTAACTCCATAATAATTACGATTTCGAAAATTTATAAATTTTTCGAACTTCTTTTTTTTTTTTTTTTTCCATTTATTGGCGTTTCTAGTCATCCTAGACGATTTTAGACCTTATTTTGGAATCACCACATTTTAAAATTTTTACATTTTTCGATCTTTTTTTTTTTTTTTTCTTTTTTTCCATTTTTTGGCGTTTCTAGTCATCCTAGACGATTGTAGACCTTATTTTGGAATCACTACATTTTAAGCCTTGATATTGTTTTTTTTTTTTTTTTTTTCCATTTTTTGGCGTTTCTAGTCATCCTAGACGATTTTAGACCTTATTTTGGAATCACCACATTTTAAAATTTTTACATTTTTCGATCTTTTTTTTGTTTTTTTTTTTCCATTTTTTGGCGTTTCTAGTCATCCTAGACGATTTTAGACCTTATTTTGGAATCACCACATTTTAAGCCTTGATATTGTTTTTTTTTTTTTTTCCATTTTTTGGCGTTTCTAGTCATCCTAGACGATTTTGGACCTTATTTTGGAATCACCACATTTTAAGTCTTGACCTTGATTATCTCCGTCAAAATTCAACCGATTTTGAATTGGAATACCATTTATTTTGACTTAACTCCATAATAATTACGATTTCGAAAATTTATAAATTTTTCGAACTTCTTTTTGTTTTTTCCATTTATTGGCGTTTCTAGTCATCCTAGACGATTTTAGACCTTATTTTGGAATCACCACATTTTAAGCCTTGATATTTTCGCTTTTTTTTTTTTTTTTTCCTTGTTTTGGCGTTTCTAGTCATCCTAGACGATTTTGGACCTTATTTTGGAATCACCACATTTTAAGTCTTGACCTTGATTATCTCCGTCAAAATTCAACCGATTTTGAATTGGAATACCATTTATTTTGACTTAACTCCATAATAATTACGATTTCGAAAATTTATAAATTTTTCGAACTTCTTTTTGTTTTTTCCATTTATTGGCGTTTCTAGTCATCCTAGAAGATTTTAGACCTTATTTTGGAATCACCACATTTTACAATTTTTACATTTTTGGATTTTTTTCTGTTTTTTTTCCATTTTTGGCGTTTCTAGTCATCCTAGACGATTCTAGACCATATTTTGGAATCACCACATTTTAAGCCTTGATATTGATTATCTCCATCAAAACTCAACCGATTTTGAAATGGAATACCATTTATATTGACTCAACTCCAAAATAATTATGATTTCGAAAATTTATAAATTTTTCGAACTTTTTTTTGTTTTTTTCCATTTTTGGCGTTTCTAGTCATCCTAGACGATTTTAGACCTTATTTTGGAATCACCACATTTTAAAATTTTTACATTTTCGAACTTTTTTTGTTTTTTTCCATTTTTGGCGTTTCTAGTCATCCTAGACGATTTTAGACCTTATTTTGGAATCACCACATTTTAAGCCTTGATATTTTTTTTTTTTGTATTTGTCCATTTTTTGGGGTTTCTAGTCATCCTAGACGATTTTAGACCTTATTTTGGAATCACCACATTTTAAGCCTTGATCTTGATTATCTCCATCAAAACCCAACCGATTTTGAAATGGAATACCATTTATATTGACTCAACTCCAAAATAATTATGATTTCGAAAATTTATAAATTTTTCGAACTTTTTTTTGTTTTTTCCATTTTTTGCGCTATTCATCCTTGACGTTTTAGACCTTATTTTGAATCACCACATTTCTAAAATTTTTAAATTTTTCGAACTTATTTTTTGTTTTTTTTTTCCATTTATTGGCGTTTCTAGTCATCCTAGACGATTTTAGACCTTATTTTGGAATCACCACATTTTAAAATTTTTACATTTTTTTTTTTTTTTTTTTTTTCCATTTTTTGGCGTTTCTAGTCATCCTAGACGATTTTAGACCTTATTTTGGAATCACCACATTTTAAGCCTTGATCTTGATTATCTCCGTCAAAACTCAACCGATTTTGAAATGGAATACCATTTATTTTGACTCAACTCCAAAATAATTACGATTTCGAAAATTTATAAATTTTTAAAATTTTTTTTGTTTTTTCCATTTTTTGGCGTTTCTAGTCATCCTAGACGATTTTAGACCTTATTTTGGAATCACCAATTTTAAGACTTGCTAAAATTTATCTCCGTCAAAATTTTCGAACCTATTTTTGAATTTACCATTTATTGGCGTTTCTAGTCATCCTAGACGATTTAAGACCTTATTTTGGAATCACCACATTTTAAAATTTTTACATTTTTCGAACTTTTTTTTTTTTTTTTTTTTTTCCATTTCTTGGCGTTTCTAGTCATCCTAGACGATTGTAGACCTTATTTTGGAATCACCACATTTTAAAATTTTTACATTTTTCGATCGTTTTTTTTTGTGTTTTTTCCATGTTTTGGCGTTTCTAGTCATCCTAGACGATTTTGGACCTTATTTTGGAATCACCACATTTTAAGTCTTGACCTTGATTGATCTCCGTCAAAATTCAACCGATTTTAATTGGAATACCATTTATTTTGACGTTTAACTCCATAATAATTACGAATTTCGAAAATTTTATAAATTTTTCGAACTTATTTTTTTTTTGTTTTTTTCCATTTTTTGGCGTTTCTAGTCATCCTAGACGATTTTAGACCTTATTTTGGAATCACCACATTTTAAAATTTTTACATTTTTCGATCTTTTTTTTTTTTTTTTTCCATTTTTTGGCGTTTCTAGTCATCCTAGACGATTTTAGACCTTATTTTGGAATCACCACATTTTAAGCCTTGACCTTGATTATCTCCATCAAAACTTCAACCGATTTTGAAATGGAATACCATTTATATTGACTCAACTCCAAAATAATTATGATTTCGAAAATTTATAAATTTTTCAAACTTTTTTTGTTTTTTCCATTTTTTGGCTATTTTGACTTAACTCTATAATAATTACGATTTCAAAAATTTATAAATTTTTCGAACTTATTTTTGTTTTTTCCATTTTTTGGCGTTTCTAGTCATCCTAGACGATTTTAGACCTTATTTTGGAATCACCACATTTTAAAATTTTTACATTTTTCGAACTTTTTTTTGTTTTTTCCATTTTTTGGCGTTTCTAGTCATCCTAGACGATTTTAGACCTTATTTTGGAATCACCACATTTTAAGCCTTGATATTGATTATTTCCATCAAAACTTAAGCGATTTTGAAATGGAATACCATTTATATTGACCTTAACTCGAAAATAATTATGATTTTGAAAATTTATAAATTTTTCGAACTTTTTTTTGTTTTTTCCATTTTTTGGCGTTTCTAGTCATCCTAGACGATTTTAGACCTTATTTTGGAATCACCACATTTTAAAATTTTTACATTTTTCGAACTTTTTCTTTGTTTTTTGTTTTTTTTCATTTGGCGTTTCTAGTCATCCTAGACGATTTTAGACCTTATTTTGGAATCACCACATTTTAAAATTTTTACATTTTTCGATTTTTTTTTTTGTTTTTTCCATTTTTTGGCGTTTCTAGTCATCCTAGACGATTTTAGACCTTATTTTGGAATCACCACATTTTAAAATTTTTACATTTTTCGAACTTTTTTTGTTTTTTCCATTTTTTGGCGTTTCTAGTCATCCTAGACGATTTTAGACCTTATTTTGGAATCACCACATTTTAAGTCTTGACCTTGATTATCTCCGTCAAAATTCAACCGATTTTGAATTGGAATACCATTTATTTTGACTTAACTCCATAATAATTACGATTTCGAAAATTTATAAATTTTTCGAACTTATTTTTGTTTTTTCCATTTATTGGCGTTTCTAGTCATCCTAGACGATTTTAGACCTTATTTTGGAATCACCACATTTTAAAATTTTTACATTTTTCGAACTTTTTTTTGTTTTTTTCCATTTTTTGGCGTTTCTAGTCATCCTAGACGATTTTAGACCTTATTTTGGAATCACCACATTTTAAAATTTTTGTTTTTTTTTTTTTTTTTTTTTGTTTTTTCCATTTTTTGGCGTTTCTAGTCATCCTAGACGATTTTAGACCTTATTTTGGAATCACCACATTTTAAAATTTTTACATTAACACCCATAAAATTAATTTCGAACTTTTTTTTTTTTTTTTTTTTTTTTTCCATTTTTTGGCGTTTCTAGTCATCCTAGACGATTTTAGACCTTATTTTGGAATCCCCACATTTTAAACCTTTATACATTTTTGAACTTTTTTTTTGTTTTTTCCATTTTTTGGCGTTTCTAGTCATCCTAGACGATTTTAGACCTTATTTTGGAATCACCACATTTTAAAATTTTTACATTTTTACTGAACTATTTTTTTTTTTTTCCATTTTTTGGCGTTTCTAGTCATCCTAGACGATTTTAGACCTTATTTTGGAATCACCACATTTTAAGCCTTGATCTTGATTTTCTCCATCAAAACTCAACAAATTTGAAATGGAATACCATTTATATTGACTCAATTCCAAAATAATTATGATTTCGAAAATTTATAAATTTTTCAAACTTTTTTTTGTTTTTTTCCATTTTTGGCGTTTCTAGTCATCCTAGACGATTTTAGACCTTATTTTGGAATCACCACATTTTAAAATTTTTACATTTTTCGAACTTTTTTTTGTTTTTTCCATTTTTTGGCGTTTCTAGTCATCCTAGACGATTTTAGACCTTATTTTGGAATCACCACATTTTAAAATTTTTACATTTTTCGAACTTTTTTGTATATTTTCCATTTTTTGGCGTTTCTAGTCATCCTAGACGATTTTAGACCTTATTTTGGAATCACCACATTTTAAAATTTTTACATTTTCTCCACAAAACTCATTTTTATTTTTAACCATTTTTGGTTTCTAGTCAACTCCAAGACGATTTTAGACCTTATTTTGGAATCACACATTTTAAAATTTTTACATTTTTCGAACTTTTTTTTTGTATTTTCCATTTTTTGGCGTTTCTAGTCATCCTAGACGATTTTAGACCTTATTTTGGAATCACCACATTTTAAAATTTTTACATTTTTTGAACTTTTTTTGTTTTTTCCATTTTTTTTATTTCAAACTTTTTTGTTTTTCCATTTTTTGGCGTTTCTAGTCATCCTAGACGATTTTAGACCTTATTTTGGAATCACCACATTTTAAAATTTTTACATTTTTCGAACTTTTTTTGTTATTTTCCATTTTTTGGCGTTTCTAGTCATCCTAGACGATTTTAGACCTTATTTTGGAATCACCACATTTTAAGCCTTGATCTTGATTATCTCCATCAAAACTCAACCGATTTTGAAATGGAATACCATTTATATTGACTCAACTCCAAAATAATTATGATTTCGAAAATTTATAAATTTTTCAAACTTTTTTTGTTTTTTCCATTTTTTGGCGTTTCTAGTCATCCTAGACGATTTTAGACCTTATTTTGGAATCACCACATTTTAAAATTTTTACATTTTTCGAACTTTTTTTTGTTTTTTTTCCATTTTTTGGCGTTTCTAGTCATCCTAGTCGATTTTAGACCTTATTTTGGAATCACCACATTTTAAGCCTTGATCTTGATTATCTCCATCAAAACTCAACCGATTTTGAAATGGAATACCATTTATATTGACTCAACTCCAAAATAATTATGATTTCGAAAATTTATAAATTTTTCAAACTTTTTTTTGTTTTTTCCATTTTTTGGCGTTTCTAGTCATCCTAGACGATTTTAGACTTTATTTTGGAATCACCACATTTTAAGCCTTGATATTGTTTTTTTTGTTTTTTTCTATTTTTTGGCGTTTCTAGTCATTCTAGACGATTTTAGACCTTATTTTGGAATCACCACATTTTAAAATTTTTACATTTTTCGAACTTTTTTTTGTTTTTTCTATTTTTTGGCGTTTCTAGTCATCCTAGACGATTTTAGACCTTATTTTGGAATCACCACATTTTAAGCCTTGATATTGTTTTTTTTGTTTTTTTCTATTTTTTGGCGTTTCTAGTCATTCTAGACGATTTTAGACCTTATTTTGGAATCACCACATTTTAAAATTTTTACATTTTTCGAACTTTTTTTGTTTTTTCCATTTTTTGGCGTTTCTAGTCATCCTAGACGATTTTAGACCTTATTTTGGAATCACCACATTTTGAAATTTTTACATTTTTCGATCTTTTTTTTTATATTTTCCATTTTTGGCGTTTCTGGTCATCCTAGACGATTTTAGACCTTATTTTGGAATCACCACATTTTAAGCCTTGATCTTGATTATCTCCATCAAAACTCAACCGATTTTGAAATGGAATACCATTTATATTGACTCAACTCCAAAATAATTATGATTTCGAAAATTTATAAATTTTTCAAACTTTTTTTTGTTTTTTCGATTTTTTGGCGTTTCTAGTCATCCTAGACGATTTTAGACCTTATTTTGGAATCACCACATTTTAAAATTTTTACATTTTTCGAACTTTTTTTTTGTTTTTTCCATTTTTTGGCGTTTCTAGTCATCCTAGACGATTTTAGACCTTATTTTGGAATCACCACATTTTGAAATTTTTACATTTTTCGATCTTTTTTTTTTGTTTTTTTCCATTTTTGGCGTTTCTGGTCATCCTAGACGATTTTAGACCTTATTTTGGAATCACCACATTTTAAGCCTTGATCTTGATTATCTCCATCAAAACTCAACCGATTTTGAAATGGAATACCATTTATATTGACTCAACTCCAAAATAATTATGATTTCGAAAATTTATAAATTTTTCAAACTTTTTTTTTTTTTTTTCATTTTTTGGCGTTTCTAGTCATCCTAGACGATTTTAGACCTTATTTTGGAATCACCACATTTTAAGCCTTGATCTTGATTAACTCCGTCAAAATTCAACCGATTTTGAATTGGAATACCATTTATTTTGGAATCACCACATTTTAAAATTTTTACATTTTTCGAACTTTTTTTTTTTTTCCATTTTTTGGCGTTTCTAGTCATCCTAGACGATTTTAGACCTTATTTTGGAATCACCACATTTTAAAATTTTTACATTTTTCGAACTTTTTTTTGTTTTTTCCATTTTTTGGCGTTTCTAGTCATCCTAGACGATTTTAGACCTTATTTTGGAATCACCACATTTTGAAATTTTTACATTTTTCGATCTTTTTTTTATATTTTCCATTTTTGGCGTTTCTGGTCATCCTAGACGATTTTAGACCTTATTTTGGAATCACCACATTATAGGCCTTGATCTTGATTATCTCCATCAAAACTCAACCGATTTTGAAATGGAATACCATTTATATTGACTCAACTCCAAAATAATTATGATTTCGAAAATTTATAAATTTTTCAAACTTTTTTTTTTTTTTCCATTTTTTGGCGTTTCTAGTCATCCTAGACGATTTTGGACCTTATTTTGGAATCACCACATTTTAAGTCTTGACCTTGATTAACTCCGTCAAAATTCAACCGATTTTGAATTGGAATACCATTTATTTTGGAATCACCACATTTTAAAATTTTTACATTTTTCGAACTTTTTTTTTTTCCATTTTTTGGCGTTTCTAGTCATCCTAGACGATTTTAGACCTTATTTTGGAATCACCACATTTTAAAATTTTTACATTTTTCGAACTTTTTTTGTTTTTTTCCATTTTTTGGCGTTTCTAGTCATCCTAGACGATTTTAGACCTTATTTTGGAATCACCACATTTTAAAATTTTTACATTTTTCGAATTTTTTTGTTTTTTCCATTTTTGGCGTTTCTAGTCATCCTAGACGATTTTAGACCTTATTTTGGAATCACCACATTTTAAAATTTTTACATTTTTCGAACATTTTTTTGTTTTTTCCATTTTTTGGCGTTTCTAGTCATCCTAGACGATTTTAGACCTTATTTTGGAATCACCACATTTTAAGCCTTGATCTTGATTATCTCCATCAAAACTCAACCGATTTTGAAATGGAATACCATTTATATTGACTCAACTCCAAAATAATTATGATTTCGAAAATTTATAAATTTTTCAAACTTTTTTTTGTTTTTTCCATTTTTTGGCGTTTCTAGTCATCCTAGACGATTTTAGACTTTATTTTGAAATCACCACATTTTAAGCCTTGATTTTGTTTTTTATCCATTTTTTGGCGTTTCTAGTCATTCTAGACGATTTTAGACCTTATTTTGGAATCACCACATTTTAAAATTTTTACATTTTTCGAACTTTTTTTTGTTTTTTCCATTTTTTGGCGTTTCTAGTCATCCTAGACGATTTTAGACCTTATTTTGGAATCACCACATTTTGAAATTTTTACATTTTTCGATCTTTTTTTTATATTTTCCATTTTTGGCGTTTCTGGTCATCCTAGACGATTTTAGACCTTATTTTGGAATCACCACATTTTAAGCCTTGATCTTGATTATCTCCATCAAAACTCAACCGATTTTGAAATGGAATACCATTTATATTGACTCAACTCCAAAATAATTATGATTTCGAAAATTTATAAATTTTTCAAACTTTTTTTTGTTTTTTTCCATCAAAACTCAACCGATTTTGAAATGGAATACCATTTATATTGACTCAACTCCAAAATAATTATGAATTCGAAAATTTATAAATTTTTCAAACTTTTTTTGTTTTTTCCATTTTTTGGCGTTTCTAGTCATCCTAGACGATTTTAGACTTTATTTTGGAATCACCACATTTTAAGTCTTGACCTTGATTAACTCCGTCAAAATTCAGCCGATTTTGAATTGGAATACCATTTATTTTGGAATCACCACATTTTAAAATTTTTACATTTTTCGAACTTTTTTTTGTTTTTTCCATTTTTTGGCGTTTCTAGTCATCCTAGACGATTTTAGACCTTATTTTGGAATCACCACATTTTAAAATTTTTACATTTTTCGAACTTTTTTTTTTTTTTTCATTTTTTGGCGTTTCTAGTCATCCTAGACGATTTTAGACCTTATTTTGGAATCACCACATTTTAAAATTTTTACATTTTTCGAACTTTTTTTGTTTTTTCCATTTTTGGTGTTTCTAGTCATCCTAGACGATTTTAGACCTTATTTTGGAATCACCACATTTTAAGCCTTGATATTGATTATCTCCATCAAAACTCAACCGATTTTGAAATGGAATACCATTTATATTGACTCAACTCCAAAATAATTATGATTTCGAAAATTTATAAATTTTTCAAACTTTTTTTTGTTTTTTTCCATTTTTTGGCGTTTCTAGTCATCCTAGACGATTTTAGACCTTATTTTGGAATCACCACATTTTGAAATTTTTACATTTTTCGATCTTTTTTTTTTTGTTTTTTCCATTTTTTGGCGTTTCTGGTCATCCTAGACGATTTTAGACCTTATTTTGGAATCACCACATTTTAAGCCTTGATCTTGATTATCTCCATCAAAACTCAACCGATTTTGAAATGGAATACCATTTATATTGACTCAACTCCAAAATAATTATGATTTCGAAAATTTATAAATTTTTCAAACTTTTTTTTGTTTTTTCCATTTTTTGGCGTTTCTAGTCATCCTAGACGATTTTAGACCTTATTTTGGAATCACCACATTTTAAAATTTTTACATTTTTCGATCTTTTTTTTTGTTTTTTCCATTTTTGGCGTTTCTAGTCATCCTAGACGATTTTAGACCTTATTTTGGAATCACCACATTTTAAGCCTTGATCTTGATTATCTCCATCAAAACTCAACCGATTTTGAAATGGAATACCATTTATATTGACTCAACTCCAAAATAATTATGATTTCGAAAATTTATAAATTTTTCAAACTTTTTTTGTTTTTTCCATTTTTTGGCGTTTCTAGTCATCCTAGACGATTTTAGACCTTATTTTGGAATCACCACATTTTAAGCATTATTGTCTTTCAACGATTTTAATATTTATTTTGGAATCACCACATTTTAAAATTTTTTACATTTTTCGAACACTTTTTTTTTTTCCATTTTTTGGCGTTTCTAGTCATCCTAGACGATTTTAGACCTTATTTTGGAATCACCACATTTTAAAATTTTTACATTTTTCGAACTTTTTTTTGTTTTTTTCCATTTTTGGCGTTTCTAGTCATTCTAGACGATTTTAGACCTTATTTTGGAATCACCACATTTTGAAATTTTTACATTTTTCCATCTTTTTTTATATTTTCCATTTTTGGCGTTTCTAGTCATCCTAGACGATTTTAGACCTTATTTTGGAATCACCACATTTTAGGCCTTGATCTTGATTATCTCCATCAAAACTCAACCGATTTTGAAATGGAATACCATTTATATTGACTCAACTCCAAAATAATTATGATTTCGAAAATTTATAAATTTTTCAAACTTTTTTTTGTTTTTTCCATTTTTTGGCGTTTCTAGTCATCCTAGACGATTTTGGACCTTATTTTGGAATCACCACATTTTAAGTCTTGACCTTGATTAACTCCGTCAAAATTCAACCGATATTGAATTGGAATACCATTTATTTTGGAATCACCACATTTTAAAATTTTTACATTTTTCGAACTTTTTTTTTTCCATTTTTTGGCGTTTCTAGTCATCCTAGACGATTTTAGACCTTATTTTGGAATCACCACATTTTAAAATTTTTACATTTTTCGAACTTTTTTTGTTTTTTTCCATTTTTTGGCGTTTCTAGTCATCCTAGACGATTTTAGACCTTATTTTGGAATCACCACATTTTAAAATTTTTACATTTTTCGAATTTTTTTTGTTTTTTCCATTTTTGGCGTTTCTAGTCATCCTAGACGATTTTAGACCTTATTTTGGAATCACCACATTTTAAAATTTTTACATTTTTCGAACATTTTTTGTTTTTTCCATTTTTTGGCGTTTCTAGTCATCCTAGACGATTTTAGACCTTATTTTGGAATCACCACATTTTAAGCCTTGATCTTGATTATCTCCATCAAAACTCAACCGATTTTGAAATGGAATACCATTTATATTGACTCAACTCCAAAATAATTATGATTTCGAAAATTTATAAATTTTTCAAACTTTTTTTTTTTTTCCATTTTTTGGCGTTTCTAGTCATCCTAGACGATTTTAGACTTTATTTTGAAATCACCACATTTTAAGCCTTGATTTTGTTTTTTATCCATTTTTTGGCGTTTCTAGTCATTCTAGACGATTTTAGACCTTATTTTGGAATCACCACATTTTAAAATTTTTACATTTTTCGAACTTTTTTTTGTTTTTTGCATTTTTTGGCTTTTCTAGTCATCCTAGACGATTTTAGACCTTATTTTGGAATCACCACATTTTGAAATTTTTACATTTTTCGATCTTTTTTTTATATTTTCCATTTTTGGCGTTTCTGGTCATCCTAGACGATTTTAGACCTTATTTTGGAATCACCACATTTTAAGCCTTGATCTTGATTATCTCCATCAAAACTCAACCGATTTTGAAATGGAATACCATTTATATTGACTCAACTCCAAAATAATTACGATTTCGAAAAGAAAGGCTACAGTCGACGTGCCGACTGTATAAGACCCCGTACTCCTTGTAGTGCGCATAAAAAATACTTACAAACTTAAAAGAAGAAGCAGTAGACTGATTCATATTTTAAAATACAAATTTAAAAAAGATAATAGTTTAAATTAAAATTTAAAAAAGTAAATAAAAAGTTATGCGCTAGCTGCAATCGAACCCGCGGTATCAGACACAGGATTCTCACATGTCGCCACTCTACCATACGCACCACACCTCAATTTGAAGGCACTGCTGATTATCTGCATTTACATATAATATTGTTTTGTTATAGAAAAAAAAAAAAAAATGCCTGTCTGTGCCGGGGCTCGAACCGCAGACCTCATGTTTCTCTAATGCATGTCACATCACTTGGACCACAGCACTGTTGACAATGAGTACGGCTAAAGTAGATAAACATTGATTTACCACTTTTCTTCAAACACGTACATAAATTACAATTTTTAACATTTTTGACCAATTTGTTTCACATGTTGTAGTTGTCCGATTTGAACCAAATTTGGTGAAGTTACTTTTAATAATTATGTACACATTCTGTGTGAGTTTGGTTGCGATCACTTAGCAAATACTACATGTCTTCATACAAATTTTTTGTTTTTGACCGATTTGTCCTATGGGAGCTATAAGCTATAGTTGTCCGATCTTGATGAAACTTGGTGAGGATAGTTATAGTTGTACCATACACCTACTGTGTAAATTTGGTCACGATAGCTTTCATAGTTTCAAAGCTGTAGTGCAATGAAAACTGTTTTTTACAATTTGCGGGGGCGGTAGGGGGCGTGGCAAAAATTTGAAATAAACTTAACCTGCCTGCAATATAGACGGACTTTCATTCCAAATTTGGTGGCTCTAGCTCTTGTAGTTTAAAAGATCCAGGTGTTCATACGGACGGACGGACGGACAGACAGACGGACAGACGGACAGACGGACAGACGGACATTGCTATATCGACTCGGCTGTTGATGCTGATCTAGAATATATATACTTTATGGGGTCGGCCACGCCTCCTTCTGCCTGTTACGCACATTTCGCTTCTGACAAACCTAATAGACCCCTATACTCTTTTTTAGAGTACGGGGTCTAATGATTTCGAAAATTTATAAATTTTTCAAACTTTTTTTTTGTTTTTTTCCATCAAAACTCAACCGATTTTGAAATGGAATACCATTTATATTGACTCAACTCCAAAATAATTATGATTTCGAAAATTTATAAATTTTTCAAACTTTTTTTTGTTTTTTCCATTTTTTGGCGTTTCTAGTCATCCTAGACGATTTTAGACTTTATTTTGGAATCACCACATTTTAAGTCTTGACCTTGATTAACTCCGTCAAAATTCAGCCGATTTTGAATTGGAAACCATTTATTTTGGAATCACCACATTTTAAAATTTTTACATTTTTCGAACTTTTTTTTTTTTATTTTCCATTTTTTGGCGTTTCTAGTCATCCTAGACGATTTTAGACCTTATTTTGGAATCACCACATTTTAAAATTTTTACATTTTTCGAACTTTTTTTTTTTTTTCCATTTTTTGGCGTTTCTAGTCATCCTAGACGATTTTAGACCTTATTTTGGAATCACCACATTTTAAAATTTTTACATTTTTCGAACTTTTTTTTAATTTTTGTTTTTTCCATTTTTTGGTGTTTCTAGTCATCCTAGACGATTTTAGACCTTATTTTGGAATCACCTCATTTTAAGCCTTGATATTGATTATCTCCATCAAAACTTAACCGATTTTGAAATGGAATACCATTTATATTGACTCAACTCCAAAATAATTATGATTTCGAAAATTTATAAATTTTTCAAACTTTTTTTTGTTTTTTCCATTTTTTGGCGTTTCTAGTCATCCTAGACGATTTTAGACCTTATTTGGGAATCACCACATTTTAAAATTTTTACATTTTTCGATCTTTTTTTTTGTTTTTTCCATTTTTGGAGTTTCTGGTCATCCTAGACGATTTTAGACCTTATTTTGGAATCACCACATTTTAAGCCTTGATCTTGATTATCTCCATCAAAACTCAACCGATTTTGAAATGGAATACCATTTATATTGACTCAACTCCAAAATAATTATGATTTCGAAAATTTATAAATTTTTCAAACTTTTTTTTGCTTTTTCCATTTTTTGGCGTTTCTAGTCATCCTAGACGATTTTAGACCTTATTTTGGAATCACCGAATTTTAAAATTTTTACATTTTTCTATCTTTTTTTTGGTTTTTCCATTTTTGGCGTTTCTAGTCATCCTAGACGATTTTAGACCTTATTTTGGAATCACCACATTTTAAGCCTTGATATTGATTATCTCCATCAAAACTCAACCGATTTTGAAATGGAATACCATTTATATTGACTCAACTCCAAAATAATTATGATTTCGAAAATTTATAAATTTTTCAAACTTTTTTTTCTTTTTTCCATTTTTTGGCGTTTCTAGTCATCCTAGACGATTTTAGACCTTATTTTGGAATCACCACATTTTAAGTCTTGACCTTGATTAACTCCGTCAAAATTCAACCGATTTTGAATTGGAATACCATTTATTTTGGAATCACCACATTTTAAAATTTTTACATTTTTCGAACTTTTTTTGGGTTTTTCCATTTTTTGGCGTTTCTAGTCATCCTAGACGATTTTAGACCTTATTTTGGAATCACCACATTTTAAAATTTTTACATTTTTCGAACTTTTTTTTGTTTTTTTTCCATCTTTTGGCGTTTCTAGTCATCCTAGACGATTTTAGACCTTATTTTGGAATCACCACATTTTAAAATTTTTACATTTTTCGCACTTTTTTTTTTTTTTCATTTTTTGGCGTTTCTAGTCATCCTAGACGATTTTAGACCTTATTTTGGAATCACCTCATTTTAAGCCTTGATATTGATTATCTCCATCAAAACTTAACCGATTTTGAAATGGAATACCATTTATATTGACTCAACTCCAAAATAATTATGATTTCGAAAATTTATAAATTTTTCAAACTTTTTTTTTTTTTTTTTCATTTTTTGGCGTTTCTAGTCATCCTAGACGATTTTAGACCTTATTTTGGAATCACCACATTTTGAAATTTTTAAATTTTTCGATCTATTTTTTATATTTTCCATTTTTGGCGTTTCTGGTCATCCTAGACGATTTTAGACCTTATTTTGGAATCACCACATTTTAAGCCTTGATATTGATTATCTCCATCAAAACTCAACCGATTATGAAATGGAATACCATTTATATTGACTCAACTCCAAAATAATTATGATTTCGAAAATTTATAAATTTTTCAAACTTTTTTTTGTTTTTTTCTATTTTTTGGCGTTTCTAGTCATCCTAGACGATTTTAGACCTTATTTGGGAATCACCACATTTTAAAATTTTTACATTTTTCGATCTTTTTTTTTTGTTTTTTCCATTTTTGGAGTTTCTGGTCATCCTAGACGATTTTAGACCTTATTTTGGAATCACCACATTTTAAGCCTTGATCTTGATTATCTCCATCAAAACTCAACCGATTTTGAAATGGAATACCATTTATATTGACTCAACTCCAAAATAATTATGATTTCGAAAATTTATAAATTTTTCAAACTTTTTTTTGCTTTTTCCATTTTTTGGCGTTTCTAGTCATCCTAGACGATTTTAGACCTTATTTTGGAATCACCAAATTTTAAAATTTTTACATTTTTCTATCTTTTTTTTGGTTTTTCCATTTTTTGGCGTTTCTAGTCATCCTAGACGATTTTAGACCTTATTTTGGAATCACCACATTTTAAGCCTTGATATTGATTATCTCCATCAAAACTCAACCGATTTTGAAATGGAATACCATTTATATTGACTCAACTCCAAAATAATTATGATTTCGAAAATTTATAAATTTTTCAAACTTTTTTTTGTTTTTTCCATTTTTTGGCGTTTCACGTCATCCCTAGACGATTTTAGACCTTATTTTGGAATCACCACATTTTAAGCCTTGATCTTGATTATCTCCATCAAAACTCAACCGATTTTGAAATGGAATACCATTTATATTGACTCAACTCCAAAATAATTATGATTTCGAAAATTTATAAATTTTTCAAACTTTTTTTTGTTTTTTCCATTTTTTGGCGTTTCTAGTCATCCTAGACGATTTTAGACCTTATTTTGGAATCACCACATTTTAAAATTTTTACATTTTTCGATCTTTTTTTTTGGTTTTTCCATTTTTTGGCGTTTCTAGTCATCCTAGACGATTTTAGACCTTATTTTGGAATCACCACATTTTAAGCCTTGATATTGATTATCTCCATCAAAACTCAACCGATTTTGAAATGGAATACCATTTATATTGACTCAACTCCAAAATAATTATGATTTCGAAAATTTATAAATTTTTCAAACTTTTTTTTGTTTTTTCCATTTTTTGGCGTTTCACGTCACCCTAGACGATTTTAGACCTCATTTTGGAATCACCACATTTTAAAATTTTTACATTTATCGATCTTTTTTTTGTTTTTTCCATTTTTTGGCGTTTCACGTCACCCTAGACGATTTTAGACCTTATTTTGGAATCACCACATTTTAAGCCTTGATCTTGATTATCTCCATCAAAACTCAACCGATTTTGAAATGGAATACCATTTATATTGACTCAACTCCAAAATAATTATGATTTCGAAAATTTATAAATTTTTCAAACTTTTTTTTGTTTTTTTCCATTTTTTGGCGTTTCTAGTCATCCTAGACGATTTTAGACCTTATTTTGGAATCACCACATTTTAAAATTTTTACATTTTTCGAACTTTTTTTTTGTTTTTTCCATCTTTTGGCGTTTCTAGTCATCCTAGACGATTTTAGACCTTATTTTGGAATCACCACATTTTAAAATTTTTACATTTTTCGCACTTTTTTTTTTTTTTTTTTCATTTTTTGGCGTTTCTAGTCATCCTAGACGATTTTAGACCTTATTTTGGAATCACCACATTTTAAAATTTTTACATTTTTCGAACTTTTTTTTGTTTTTTCCATTTTTTGGTGTTTCTAGTCATCCTAGACGATTTTAGACCTTATTTTGGAATCACCTCATTTTAAGCCTTGATATTGATTATCTCCATCAAAACTTAACCGATTTTGAAATGGAATACCATTTATATTGACTCAACTCCAAAATAATTATGATTTCGAAAATTTATAAATTTTTCAAACTTTTTTTTGTTTTTTTCCATTTTTTGGCGTTTCTAGTCATCCTAGACGATTTTAGACCTTATTTTTGATTCACCACATTTTAAAATTTTTACATTTTTCGAACTTTTTTTTGTTTTTTCCATTTTTTGGCGTTTCTAGTCATCCTAGACGATTTTAGACCTTATTTTGAAATCACCACATTTTAAAATTTTTACATTTTTCGATCTTTTTTTTTTTGTTTTTTTCCATTTTTGGCGTTTCTAGTCATCCTAGACGATTTTAGACCTTATTTTGGAATCACCACATTTTAAAATTTTTACATTTTTCTTACTTTTTTTTGTTTTTTCCATTTTTTGGCGTTTCTAGTCATCCTAGACGATTTTAGACCTTATTTTGGAATCACCACATTTTAAGCCTTGATCTTGATTATCTCCATCAAAACTCAACCGATTTTGAAATGGAATACCATTTATATTGACTCAACTCCAAAATAATTATGATTTCGAAAATTTATAAATTTTTCAAACTTTTTTTTGTTTTTTCCATTTTTTGGCGTTTTTAGTCATCCTAGACGATTTTAGACTTTATTTTGGAATCACCACATTTTAAGCCTTGATTTTGTTTTTTTTGTTTTTTTCCATTTTTTGGCGTTTCTAGTCATTCTAGACGATTTTAGACCTTATTTTGGAATCACCACATTTTAAAATTTTTACATTTTTCGAACTTTTTTTTGTTTTTTCCATCTTTTGGCGTTTCTAGTCATCCTAGACGATTTTAGACCTTATTTTGGAATCACCACATTTTAAAATTTTTACATTTTTCGCACTTTTTTTTGTTTTTTTTTCATTTTTTGGCGTTTCTAGTCATCCTAGACGATTTTAGACCTTATTTTGGAATCACCACATTTTAAAATTTTTACATTTTTCGAACTTTTTTTTGTTTTTTCCATTTTTTGGTGTTTCTAGTCATCCTAGACGATTTTAGACCTTATTTTGGAATCACCTCATTTTAAGCCTTGATATTGATTATCTCCATCAAAACTCAACCGATTTTGAAATGGAACACCATTTATATTGACTCAACTCCAAAATAATTATGATTTCGAAAATTTATAAATTTTTCAAACTTTTTTTTGTTTTTTCCATTTTTTGGCGTTTCTAGTCATCCTAGACGATTTTGGACCTTATTTTGGAATCACCACATTTTAAGTCTTGACCTTGATTAACTCCGTCAAAATTCAACCGATTTTGAATTGGAATACCATTTATTTTGGAATCACCACATTTTAAAATTTTTACATTTTTCGAACTTTTTTTTGTTTTTTCCATTTTTTGGCGTTTCTAGTCATCCTAGACGATTTTAGACCTTATTTTGGAATCACCACATTTTAAAATTTTTACATTTTTCGAACTTTTTTTTTTTTTTTTCCATTTTTGGCGTTTCTAGTCATCCTAGACGATTTTAGACCTTATTTTGGAATCACCACATTTTAAGCCTTGATCTTGATTATCTCCATCAAAACTCAACCGATTTTGAAATGGAATACCATTTATATTGACTCAACTCCAAAATAATTATGATTTCGAAAATTTATAAATTTTTCAAACTTTTTTTTTTTTTTTCCATTTTTTGGCGTTTCTAGTCATCCTAGACGATTTTAGACCTTATTTTGGAATCACCACATTTTAAGTCTTGACCTTGATTAACTCCGTCAAAATTCAACCGATTTTGAATTGGAATACCATTTATTTTGGAATCACCACATTTTAAAATTTTTACATTTTTCGAACTTTTTTTTGTTTTTTCCATTTTTTGGCGTTTCTAGTCATCCTAGACAATTGTAGACCTTATTTTGGAATCACCACATTTTAAAATTTTTACATTTTTTGAACTTTTTTTTGTTTTTTTTCCATTTTTTGGCGTTTCTAGTCATCCTAGACGATTTTAGACCTTATTTTGGAATCACCACATTTTAAGCCTTGATCTTGATTATCTCCATCAAAACTCAACCGATTTTGAAATGGAATACCATTTATATTGACTCAACTCCAAAATAATTATGATTTCGAAAATTTATAAATTTTTCAAACTTTTTTTTTGTTTTTTTCCATTTTTTGGCGTTTCTAGTCATCCTAGACGATTTTAGACCTTATTTTTGGAATCACCACATTTTAAAATTTTTACATTTTTCGAACTTTTTTTTGTTTTTCCATTTTTTGGCGTTTCTAGTCATCCTAGACGATTTTAGACCTTATTTTGGAATCACCACATTTTAAAATTTTTACATTTTTCGAACTTTTTTTTTTTTTTTTCATTTTTTGGCGTTTCTAGTCATCCTAGACGATTTTAGACCTTATTTTGGAATCACCACATTTTAAAATTTTTACATTTTTCGAACTTTTTTTTTTTTTTCCATTTTTTGGCGTTTCTAGTCATCCTAGACGATTTTAGACCTTATTTTGGAATCACCTCATTTTAAGCCTTGATATTGATTATCTCCATCAAAACTTAACCGATTTTGAAATGGAATACCATTTATATTGACTCAACTCCAAAATAATTATGATTTCGAAAATTTATAAATTTTTCAAACTTTTTTTTTTTTTTTCCATTTTTTGGCGTTTCTAGTCATCCTAGACGATTTTAGACCTTATTTTGGAATCACCACATTTTAAAATTTTTACATTTTTCGAACTTTTTTTTGTTTTTTCCATTTTTTGGCGTTTCTAGTCATCCTAGACGATTTTAGACCTTATTTTGGAAATCACCACATTTTAAAATTTTTACATTTTTCGATCTTTTTTTTTTTTTTTCCATTTTTGGCGTTTCTAGTCATCCTAGACGATTTTAGACCTTATTTTGGAATCACCACATTTTAAAATTTTTACATTTTTCGAACTTTTTTTTGTTTTTTCCATTTTTTGGCGTTTCTAGTCATCCTAGACGATTTTAGACCTTATTTTGGAATCACCACATTTTAAGCCTTGATCTTGATTATCTCCATCAAAACTCAACCGATTTTGAAATGGAATACCATTTATATTGACTCAACTCCAAAATAATTATGATTTCGAAAATTTATAAATTTTTCAAACTTTTTTTTTGTTTTTTCCATTTTTTGGCGTTTTTAGTCATCCTAGACGATTTTAGACTTTATTTTGGAATCACCACATTTTAAGCCTTGATTTTGTTTTTTTTGTTTTTTTCCATTTTTGGCGTTTCTAGTCATTCTAGACGATTTTAGACCTTATTTTGGAATCACCACATTTTAAAATTTTTACATTTTTCGAACTTTTTTTTTGTTTTTTCCATTTTTTGGCGTTTCTAGTCATCCTAGACGATTTTAGACCTTATTTTGGAATCACCACATTTTAAAATTTTTACATTTTTCGAACTTTTTTTTTTTTTTTTCCATTTTTTGGCGTTTCTAGTCATCCTAGACGATTTTAGACCTTATTTTGGAATCACCACATTTTAAAATTTTTACATTTTTCGAACTTTTTTTTTTTTTTTCCATTTTTTGGTGTTTCTAGTCATCCTAGACGATTTTAGACCTTATTTTGGAATCACCTCATTTTAAGCCTTGATATTGATTATCTCCATCAAAACTCAACCGATTTTGAAATGGAACACCATTTATATTGACTCAACTCCAAAATAATTATGATTTCGAAAATTTATAAATTTTTCAAACTTTTTTTGTTTTTTCCATTTTTTGGCGTTTCTAGTCATCCTAGACGATTTTAGGACCTTATTTTGGAATCCCCACATTTTAAGTCTTGACCTTGATTAACTCCGTCAAAATTTAACCGATTTTGTTCTAATTGGACATAACCATTTATTTTGGAATCACCACATTTTAAAATTTTTACATTTTTCGAACTTTTTTTTGTTTTTTCCATTTTTTGGCGTTTCTAGTCATCCTAGACGATTTTAGACCTTATTTTGGAATCACCACATTTTAAAATTTTTACATTTTTCGAACTTTTTTTTTTTTTTCCATTTTTGGCGTTTCTAGTCATCCTAGACGATTTTAGACCTTATTTTGGAATCACCACATTTTAAGGCTTGATCTTGATTATCTCCATCAAAACTCAACCGATTTTGAAATGGAATACCATTTATATTGACTCAACTCCAAAATAATTATGATTTCGAAAATTTATAAATTTTTCAAACTTTTTTTGTTTTTTCCATTTTTTGGCGTTTCTAGTCATCCTTGACGATTTTAGACCTTATTTTGGAATCACCACATTTTAAAGTCTTGACCTTGATTAACTCCGTCAAAATTCAACCGATTTTGAATTGGAATACCATTTATTTTGGAATCACCACATTTTAAAATTTTTACATTTTTCGAACTTTTTTTTTTTTTTTCCATTTTTTGGCGTTTCTAGTCATCCTAGACGATTTTAGACCTTATTTTGGAATCACCACATTTTAAAATTTTTACATTTTTCGAACTTTTTTTTTTTTTTTCCATTTTTTGGCGTTTCTAGTCATCCTAGACGATTTTAGACCTTATTTTGGAATCACCACATTTTAAAATTTTTACATTTTTTGAACTTTTTTTTGTTTTTTCCATTTTTTGGTGTTTCTAGTCATCCTAGACGATTTTAGACCTTATTTTGGAATCACCTCATTTTAAGCCTTGATATTGATTATCTCCATCAAAACTTAACCGATTTTGAAATGGAATACCATTTATATTGACTCAACTCCAAAATAATTATGATTTCGAAAATTTATAAATTTTTCAAACTTTTTTTTTGTTTTTTCCATTTTTTGGCGTTTCTAGTCATCCTAGACGATTTTAGACCTTATTTTTGAATCACCACATTTTAAAAATTTTTACATTTTTCTATCTTTTTTTTTTTTTTTCCATTTTTTGGCGTTTCTAGTCATCCTAGACGATTTTAGACCTTATTTTGGAATCACCACATTTTAAAATTTTTACATTTTTCGAACTTTTTTTTGTTTTTTCCATTTTTTGGCGTTTCTAGTCATCCTAGACGATTTTAGACCTTATTTTGGAATCACCACATTTTAAAATTTTTACATTTTTCGAACTTTTTTTTGTTTTTTCCATTTTTTGGCGTTTCTAGTCATCCTAGACGATTTTAGACCTTATTTTGGAATCACCTCATTTTAAGCCTTGATATTGATTATCTCCATCAAAACTCAACCGATTTTGAAATGGAATACCATTTATATTGACTCAACTCCAAAATAATTATGATTTCGAAAATTTATAAATTTTTCAAACTTTTTTTGTTTTTTCCATTTTTTGGCGTTTCTAGTCATCCTAGACGATTTTAGACCTTATTTTGGAATCACCACATTTTAAAATTTTTACATTTTTCGAACTTTTTTTGTTTTTTCCATTTTTTGGCGTTTCTAGTCATCCTAGACGATTTTAGACCTTATTTTGGAATCACCACATTTTAAAATTTTTACATTTTTCGAACTTTTTTTTTTTTTTTCCATTTTTTGGCGTTTCTAGTCATCCTAGACGATTTTAGACCTTATTTTGGAATCACCACATTTTAAAATTTTTACATTTTTCTAACTTTTTTTTGTTTTTTCCATTTTTTGGCGTTTCTAGTCATCCTAGACGATTTTAGACCTTATTTTGGAATCACCACATTTTAAAATTTTTACATTTTTCGAACTTTTTTTTGTTTTTTTTTCCATTTTTTGGCGTTTCTAGTCATCCTAGACGATTTTAGACCTTATTTTGGAATCACCACATTTTAAAATTTTTACATTTTTCGAACTTTTTGTTGTTTTTTCCATTTTTTGGCGTTTCTAGTCATCCTAGACGATTTTAGACCTTATTTTGGAATCACCTCATTTTAAGCCTTGATATTGATTATCTCCATCAAAACTCAACCGATTTTGAAATGGAATACCATTTATATTGACTCAACTCCAAAATAATTATGATTTCGAAAATTTATAAATTTTTCAAACTTTTTTTTTATTTTTCCATTTTTTGGCGTTTCTAGTCATCCTAGACGATTTTAGACCTTATTTTGGAATCACCACATTTTAAAATTTTTACATTTTTCGAACTTTTTTTGTTTTTTCCATTTTTTGGCGTTTCTAGTCATCCTAGACGATTTTAGACCTTATTTTGGAATCACCACATTTTAAAATTTTTACATTTTTCGAACTTTTTTTTTTTTTTTCCATTTTTTGGCGTTTCTAGTCATCCTAGACGATTTTAGACCTTATTTTGGAATCACCACATTTTAAAATTTTTACATTTTTCGAACTTTTTTTTTTTTTTTCCATTTTTTGGCGTTTCTAGTCATCCTAGACGATTTTAGACCTTATTTTGGAATCACCACATTTTAAGCCTTGATATTGATTATCTCCATCAAAACTCAACCGATTTTGAAATGGAATACCATTTATATTGACTCAACTCCAAAATAATTATGATTTCGAAAATTTATAAATTTTTCAAACTTTTTTTGTTTTTTCCATTTTTTGGCGTTTCTAGTCATCCTAGACGATTTTAGACCTTATTTTGGAATCACCACATTTTAAAATTTTTACATTTTTCGAACTTTTTTTGTTTTTTCCATTTTTTGGCGTTTCTAGTCATCCTAGACGATTTTAGACCTTATTTTGGAATCACCACATTTTAAAATTTTTACATTTTTCGATCTTTTTTTTTTTTTCCATTTTTTGGCGTTTCTAGTCATCCTAGACGATTTTAGACCTTATTTTGGAATCACCACATTTTAAAATTTTTACATTTTTCGAACTTTTTTTTGTTTTTTCCATTTTTTGGAGTTTCTAGTCATCCTAGACGATTTTAGACCTTATTTTGGAATCACCACATTTTAAGCCTTGATATTGTTTTTTTTTGTTTTTTTTTCCATTTTTTGGCGTTTCTAGTCATCCTAGACGATTTTAGACCTTATTTTGGAATCACCACATTTTAAAATTTTTACATTTTTCGAACTTTTTTTTGTTTTTTCCATTTTTTGGCGTTTCTAGTCATCCTAGACGATTTTAGACCTTATTTTGGAATCACCACATTTTAAAATTTTTACATTTTTCGAACTTTTTTTTGTTTTTTTCCATTTTTTGGCGTTTCTAGTCATCCTAGACGATTTTAGACTTTATTTTGGAACCACCACATTTTAAGCCATGATATTGTTTTTTTGGTTTTTTTTTTCATTTTTTGGCGTTTCTAGTCATCCTAGACGATTTTAGACCTTATTTTGGAATCACCAAATTTTAAAATTTTTACATTTTTCGAACTTTTTGTTGTATTTTCCATTTTTTGGCGTTTCTAGTCATCCTAGACGATTGTAGTCCTTATTTTGGAATCACCTCATTTTAAGCCTTGATATTGATTATCTCCATCAAAACTCAACCGATTTTGAAATGGAATACCATTTATATTGACTCAACTCCAAAATAATTATGATTTCGAAAATTTATAAATTTTTCAAACTTTTTTTGTTTTTTCCATTTTTTGGCGTTTCTAGTCATCCTAGACGATTTTAGACCTTATTTTGGAATCACCACATTTTAAAATTTTTACATTTTTCGAACTTTTTTTGTTTTTTCCATTTTTTGGCGTTTCTAGTCATCCTAGACGATTTTAGACCTTATTTTGGAATCACCACATTTTAAAATTTTTACATTTTTCGAACTTTTTTTTGTTTTTTCCATTTTTTGGCGTTTCTAGTCATCCTAGACGATTTTAGACCTTATTTTGGAATCACCACATTTTAAAATTTTTACATTTTTCGATCTTTTTTTTTTTTTCCATTTTTTGGCGTTTCTAGTCATCCTAGACGATTTTAGACCTTATTTTGGAATCACCACATTTTAAGCCTTGATATTGATTATCTCCATCAAAACTCAACCGATTTTGAAATGGAATACCATTTATATTGACTCAACTCCAAAATAATTATGATTTCGAAAATTTATAAATTTTTCAAACTTTTTTTGTTTTTTCCATTTTTTGGCGTTTCTAGTCATCCTAGACGATTTTAGACCTTATTTTGGAATCACCACATTTTAAAATTTTTACATTTTTCGAACTTTTTTTGTTTTTTCCATTTTCCATTTTTGGCGTTTCTAGTCATCCTAGACGATTTTAGACCTTATTTTGGAATCACCACATTTTAAAATTTTTACATTTTTCGATCTTTTTTTTGTTTTTTCCATTTTTGGCGTTTCTAGTCATCCTAGACGATTTTAGACCTTATTTTGGAATCACCACATTTTAAAATTTTTACATTTTTCGATCTTTTTTTTTGTTTTTTCCATTTTTTGGAGTTTCTAGTCATCCTAGACGATTTTAGACCTTATTTTGGAATCACCACATTTTAAGCCTTGTTATTTTTTTCGATTTTTTTTTTTTTCCATTTTTTGGCGTTTCTAGTCATCCTAGACGATTTTAGACCTTATTTTGGAATCACCACATTTTAAAATTTTTTACATTTTTCGAACTTTTTTTGTTTTTTTCCATTTTTTGGCGTTTCTAGTCATCCTAGACGATTTTAGACCTTATTTTGGAATCACCACATTTTAAAATTTTTACATTTTTCGAACTTTTTTTGTTTTTTCCATTTTTTGGCGTTTCTAGTCATCCTAGACGATTTTAGACCTTATTTTGGAATCACCACATTTTAAAATTTTTACATTTTTCGAACTTTTTTTTGTTTTTTCCATTTTTTGGCGTTTCTAGTCATCCTAGACGATTTTAGACCTTATTTTGGAATCACCTCATTTTAAGCCTTGATATTGATTATCTCCATCAAAACTTAACCGATTTTGAAATGGAATACCATTTATATTGACTCAACTCCAAAATAATTATGATTTCGAAAATTTATAAATTTTTCAATTTTTTTTTTTTTTTTTTCCATTTTTTGGCGTTTCTAGTCATCCTAGACGATTTTAGACCTTTTTTTCGAATCACCACATTTTAAAATTTTTACATTTTTCTATCTTTTTTTTGTTTTTTCCACTTTTTGGCGTTTCTAGTCATCCTAGACGATTTTAGACCTTATTTTGGAATCACCACATTTTAAAATTTTTACATTTTTTGAATTTTTTTGTTGTTTTTCCATTTTTTGGCGTTTCTAGTCATCCTAGACGATTTTAGACCTTATTTTGGAATCACCACATTTTAAAATTTTTACATTTTTCGAACTTTTTTTTGGTTTTTTCCATTTTTTGGCGTTTCTAGTCATCTTAGACGATTTTAGACCTTATTTTGGTACCACATCATTTTAAGCCTTGATATTGTTTTTTTTTTTTTTTTTTCCACTTTTTGGCGTTTCTAGTCATCCTAGACGATTTTAGACCTTATTTTGGAATCACCACATTTTAAAATTTTTACATTTTTCGAACTTTTTTTTGTTTTTTTCCATTTTTTGGCGTTTCTAGTCATCTTAGACGATTTTAGACCTTATTTTTGGTCCACACATATTTTATCGAACTTGTTTTTTGTTTTTTTTCCATTTTTTGGCGTTTCTAGTCATCCTAGACGATTTTAGACCTTATTTTGGAACCACCACATTTTAAGCCTTGATATTGTTTTTTTTTTTTTTTTTCCATTTTTTTGGCGTTTCTAGTCATCCTAGACGATTTTAGACCTTATTTTGGAATCACCAAATTTTAAAATTTTTACATTTTTCGAAATTTTTTGTTTGTATTTTCCATTTTTTGGCGTTTCTAGTCATCCTAGACGATTGTAGTCCTTATTTTGGAATCACCTCATTTTAAGCCTTGATATTGATTATCTCCATCAAAACTCAACCGATTTTGAAATGG